>PVLC010001436.1:0-143765 GCA_004027655.1 Graphiurus murinus
GGGATTGAACTCAGGGGCGTTCTACCTCCGAACTATACCCCCAGCCCTATTTTTTATTCTTTATTTTGAAACCGAGTCTCACTAAGTTGCGGACTGCCTCTCTAGGTAGCTGAGGCTGGCCGCGAACCCGGATCCTCCGGTCTCAGCCTCCCGAATGCTGGGATTACAAGCGTGCGCCACCACGCCCGGCTTTTAGGAACCTTCTTAACATGCCGCTTTGTATGCAAAGTGTGAGCGTTTCTCCATGTTTATGTCATGCTATGGGAAGTAACAGGACTCAGACAACTACAGCAGCCTATAGCATTACCAGATTTTTGCCAATTGCCAACTCCAAAGTAATTTTTCAGATGGTTCTGAAAAATCTTCTCCCAAGTCCCCCCAACATGTGCAATTTGGAACTTTAAATGGCTTTCCTGATCTGATGGGCGGGAAGTATTTTTGTTGCTTTAAGTTGCATTCTGCCATTGATTTGTGGGGTGCTTTGAATTTTATTGTTGAGTCATGGAGTCTTCTATGTATTCCAAATAGACATCCTTTCCCAGATATATACTGCAAATATTTTCAACCAGTCCTTATCTTGTTTCCTCATTTTCCTAATAATATTTTGATAGCTGGGTCAGGGGTGTGGCGGGCACCCGTAATCCCAGTACTTGAGAGGCTGAGACAGGAGGATTTCAAGTTTGAGGCTAGCCTCAGCTACTTAGTGAGATCCTTGGCAACTTAGCAATACCCTGTTTCAAAATAAAAAATAAAAGGGCTGGAGGTGTAGCTTGCTTGGAGGTAGAATGCCCCTGGATTCAATTCCTAGGATCATACACACACACAAATAGTATTTTAATACAAATAAAATTTTAATTTTGATGAAGTTCAATCTGTTTTCTTTATTTTCCTTTGTTTGTTTGTTTTGTCTTATTTTACCTGAAGCATTGAAAAGCTTTAGAGAAGTTCTGTGTTCATTTGGAATATGGAGTGATACAGGAGCGGTGATTCAGTTTTTCCCTACAGATACACAGTTGCTTTAGGGCCATTTGATAAAAGATATTTCTTTTCCTACTGAATTGACTTGCTCAGTGCTGCCATTGAAAATCAATTGGCAATGAATGTGTGTATCTCTTTCAGTGCTGTTTATTCTGTGTTACCAGCATAGTTGTCTGTATTTGCTTCTCTACTACACTCACTTCATAGTAAGTTTGGAAATGAGGTAATCTAACTTGATTTTTACTTTTCAAGATTGTTTTGACTGTTTTAGATCTTTTGCATTGCTATGTTATTTTGAGATCCAGCTTATCAATTTATTTAAACAATTTTGCTGGAATTATAAGGATTACACAGAATCCATATATGAAGTTTGGGAAAAAAATACACAGCTTATCAACATGTAGCCTTTTAGAACAAGAAAATGGTGGATTTTTCTATTTATTTATTAATTGGGTCTTTGATTTTTATCAGTATTTGTGTGTGTATGTGTGCGTGTGGTGTGTGAGAGAGAAAGAAAAAGAAAGAGAAGAGAGGAGAGAGAATTTTGGGGAAAAGTCTTATATGTCTTTTGTGAATGAATTCCTAAATTTCATGCTTTTATTGTCATTCTAAGTTGCCTATTTTGTTTCACTTCCAGTTGTTTGTGGTTTGTATATAGAAACATAATTGATTTGTTAATTGTCCTGGTATCTTTCAAACATTCTAAATTAACGTAGCTCTAGATTTGTTTGTTGTTGGTTTTTATGTAAGTTCCATAGAGTTTTACTATAATTATTCAATCACATTAATTGTACAAATGGATGGGTTTCACAGTGACATTTTTATTCACGCATATATAATCTTCGATCATATGACTTTTCCATGGACATAGTCATGCCCTCTGTGACTAATGATAATTTACTACTTCTTTTCCAAGCTCTACACTTGGAATTTTGTTTTTTATTACTGTTATTTGTAGTTAGCAGTGTTTTGCTTTCTGGGTTGACTGAAGCTCCAGAGCTGTGTTGAACAGAAGCGATCATCTTTGCCTTGATCCTGGTATTAGGAAGAAAGGATCAGTTCAGTGTCTTTAAGTGTGACATTTGCTGTAGGTTTTCTGTAGACATACTGCTATCAGATGGTGCTTGACCTCTTTGGTTCCTAGTTTGCTGACATCATGACCAGGCTTTGAATCTCTATAACAATTTGTTTTGTTTAATTCCTACTGTTAAGTATGGTATATAGTGTTTTTGTTTTTTTCTGGTTTTCTGGTCATATAGTTTTACTGTTAAAATGGTCATATGGTTTTTCTTTCTTAGCTGTTAACATGCTGAATTGCACTGATAATATTGGAATGTTAAACCAACCTTGCCTTTCTCGGAAAACCACACTTTGTCATGACATAGTACTGTCCTGGCTAGATGCAACTTCCAAACATTAAGCACTTTTCTATCTGTATTCCTGTTGGCTATTTATCTGTAATTATTCCTCCTCCTCCTCCTCCTCCTCCTCCTCCTCCTCCTACTCCTCCTTGTATCTTTTTCAAGCTCTGGTATCAGAGTTATCCTGTCCTTGTAACATGAGCTTGGAATGCTTCCTTCCTTTATTGACTGAAATAATTTGTGGAGGATAGATATTTCTTTCATAAATATTTGCTCAAATTTATTTGTGAAGCTATCAAGTTCTAAACATTTATTTTTAGATTTTTTACTTATTCATTTATTTATTAGCACTGGGGATTGAACCCAGAGACATTCTACCTCTGAGCTATATCCACATCCCTTTTTATTTTTTTTATTTTTATTTTTAATTTTTTTGCGGTACTGGGGATTGAACTCAGGGGCATTCTACCTCCGAGCTACACCCCCAGCCCTATTTTTTATTCTTTATTTTGAAACCGAGTCTCACTAAGTTTCAGAGTGCCTCACTAGGTAGCTGAAGCTGGCCGCAAACCCGGATCCTCCGGTCTCAGCCTCCCGAATTCTGTGATTACAAGCGTGCGCTACCACGCCCAGCTCCCTTTTTATTTTTTATTTTTGTTTTGAAACAGGATTTTACTAAGTTGCTGAGGATCTCATTAAATTGCTAAGGCTGGCCTTGAACCCGGGATCCTCCTGTCTCAGTCTCCCAAGTACTAGGATTACAAGCATGTGCCACCACACCTGGCTTTCCTTTCAGATTTTTAAATGTTAAATATTAACTTCGCTTATGGAGATAATTTGATTTTCTGTTTCTTCTGAGGCAGTTTTAGTAATTTATATTTTTCAAGAAATATGTCTACTTTAAATTGTCAAAATTACGGGCATACCATTGTTCATACTATTCCCTTATTATTTTTTAAATGTCTATAGGAGTGCTGGTATTTCCTTTTTATTTCTGATGTTGGTAATTTTCACTTCCTTCCTTTTTTCTCTTGCTCAGTACTGCTAGGAATTTTTCAGTTTTACTCATCATTTCAAATGCAAATCTTTTTTTTTTTTAGTTTAAGGATTTTTTTATTGGTGCACTGTAATCATACATCTTAACGAGGTATAAGCTGGTAGCGGCATATACGCACACAACACTCATTTAACACTTCCCCAATTCTATTTCTCTGTTTCATCTCCTGTCTATATAATTGATTTTTCAATCTTATTTTTAATATTTCCTTTCTTCTACTTACACTGGTATTAATTATTCAGGAAGAAATTTAGATCATAGATTTTATACCATTCATCTTTCCTACCATAAGCCTTTAAAGCAATAAATTGCCCTCTAACTTGCTCTCAAAATGATCTCATGCTTTCACTCCATATAGCTAGGAATATTTTAAAATTTTCCTTGTCTTTTCTGCTCTGTGTGATATGTTGAGAAGCTAATGAATGAATGGGTATGTTATTGAATTTCAAATATTTGGGAATTTTCCAAATAACTCTAT
Source organism: Graphiurus murinus (assembly GCA_004027655.1). Taxonomy (NCBI): domain Eukaryota; kingdom Metazoa; phylum Chordata; class Mammalia; order Rodentia; family Gliridae; genus Graphiurus; species Graphiurus murinus. The sequence continues at coordinate 3,875 of PVLC010001436.1, forward strand.
TATTGACTTTAATTAATTGTGTTGCGATCAGAGAGGATAGCCTGTCTAATTTCAACCCTTTGGCATTTACTTAGGGTTCATGGCCTCTATCTAATGTGGTCTAACTTATTCTTCGTGTGGTTGAAATGAATAAGTTCTCTAAGTTACTGGGTTCTACAAATGACAACTAGGTCAAGTTGGATGATTACGTCCTGAAATCTTCCTAGGCCTTATTGATTTGTTGGTGTGCTCGCTCTACAAATTATTGGAAAAAGGCCATCAAAATCCCCATGTATTTGGTGGGTTTGTCTATTTTTCCAAGTTGTTTCATGCATTGTGAAGTTCTTTTGCTACGTGCTCATATAGATTTAGAATTCCTATTTTTTTTTTTTTTTGCGTGTGTGTGTGTGTGTGTGTGTGCAGAATTGATCCTTTTATCATTACATAATGTTCTTTTATTTGAGGTAAAAGTCTTTATCTTGAAGCTCACCTGAATAGTATTATAGCCATTCCATATTTTTAAGGTTAGATTTGCATGGCCTGGATTTTTCTACCCTTTTATTTTACTTTTTTTTTTTTTTTTACTTATGATATAAAATAAGTTTCTTATATTCACAAGGTAGTTGGGTTTTGCTTTGTTTTTCACTTTGACAATTTCTGCCTTCTAATTGGACTGCTGGAGCCATTAGCATTTAATCTCATTATTCGCCGGGTTGCTTTATGTCTCCTGTTTTGGTATTTAACATTTACCCGCTCGTTCATTTTTTTTTTCTCTTTTCCTGCTTTCTATTTTTAAACCTATCCATTTTTAAAATTTCATTCCATCTTCTGTGTTGATTCTTTAGCTGGGAACTTTGTGTAAAAGAAGAGTGGATTAAATAATATTAATGTCCAGAAAAGAGCATGCCCCTTCTTGGGTCAGGTTACTAGAGTCCGGGAACTGCATTAATTTGGCCTCTCACTGAGCTGGGTCTCGGCCTTGGTGCATATTTTTTTATTTAAAAATTATGGCTTAATGAAAAATCCAATGAAAGGTTGCACTATTTCTGTCCCCTCTCCAAGAGGAAAATAAGTAGACAGTGTTTCTCAATCACCAGTTAAGAAAGATGCAAAGATTCCCGAAAGATAGCCCTTCCTTGAACTTAAGAAACCAGAATTATTTCTTTTGGAAGGCAATTGTTTCATGATGAAATCCAACCATAGGTTGGAATGCTACCAGAAGAATGTCTTCTTCTGAGAGTACACCAATGCCAGTCTCAGTATCTAGTATGGGGAAGGAGAGACTGGGAAGGAATTTGGGGGGAACTCACCAAATGCTGTGTGCGTGTGTGTTGCTATCCCTCTGACCTACATTATGATGTGAGACTATAAGGCACCAATAAAAGTATAAGAGAAGAAGAATGTGTTCTATTTTTTAAAAAAAAAATTTTTTTGATCCTTGAAATTGAACCCAGAGGCATTCTACCTCCAGGCTATACTCTAGCCCTTTTTAATCTTTTGTTTGGAAACAGGGTCTCACTAGGTTGCAGAGAGTCTCTCTAAGTTGCTAAGGCCGGCCTCAAATCTATGATCCTCCTGTCTCAGCCTCCCAAGTACTGGGATTACAGGTATGTGTCAGCACACCCAGCTCTAAAGAGTTTTTATTAACGTGTGCTAATAGCACACGTTCCTGGGGTGCAGTGTGGTATTACAACTTACACACACACAGCGCAGTGTGCACCAATCACAGGTGGACAACTAGCATTTTCCTCTCCCCCAATGTCTCAGGCACGGAATCTTCCAGCCCTGGTCTTCTAGACCTTCCCAAACTATGTAACAGGCTGTTGTGCACCATCCCCCCTCCCCACCATGGTCTGCTTTAATCTGACTCAGTCCCCTGCTGGCTTCAAAGTTCTTCAAGTGCTGTGAGTGTGAGCTCACCATCCCCCTTCTGCTGGGCTTGGAGATGAAGTCCCAAAAGTTCTTCCTGCTTCACGGAGGACTCGCTGACTTCCTGGACCACAGGCGATCTGTCTCTACCTCTATCTAGCATGTCTTTCTCTCTCTTTTCTTTATAGTTGGGCTACTAGCTTTTGTATCACTGGAAGGTGATCTTTACCTTCCAGTCCCACCCCAAGGTTTCTGTGCTGGGGGAAGTCTCTCCATCCCAAATCCACCCAGGGGTTCTCCTCCTTCTCTTGCCCCAGCCCCCACCATTGGCAGCTGAAGCCCAGCAGGCCTGGGATGGGGGGCTCACTCTGATCTCCTGACCTCCCACTTTCAGAAAGCAGCAGCAGTGACCTTGGATAAGATCCCTGTGCCTGGTGGAGGAATCAGCCCACCTTCATCATCTCTCCTCTCTCCTCTCCTCTCTCTTCTCTCTTCTTCCTCTCTCTTTTCTCCTCTTCCTCCTCCTCTTCCTCCTCCTCCTTCTCCTCCTCCTCCTCTTCTTCTTCTTCTTCTTCCTTCTTCTTCCCTCCTCCTCCTCCTCCTCCTCCTCCTCTTCCTCCTCCTCCTTCTTCTCTCTCTCTCCTCTCTCTTCTTTCTCTTTTCTCTTCTCTTTCTCCCTCTCCCTCTCCCCCTTCTCTCTCTGTCTCCCTCTCTCTCTCTCTGTCTCTCTCTCTCTTTCTCTGCTTGCAAACCTGTGTTGGAAGTGCACTAGGACTTTGTCTACTTTTTCTCTGCTCCCACCCATGGTGGATTCCTCCTCCTCCTGGCATCCTGCCAGGGATGTGCACCCTGCCCTCCTTCCTTCTAGTTCATCACTTTCTGGAATTGAATTCACATATATTTCTTTACACTTCAGCTCTCCGTGATGCACTTAGAAAAACTATGATGTTACCATTGTTTCTGGATTGTGTTTGATTGCTAAGAGAAGTCTCCTATGAGATTTTCCTGGAAGAGGAACCTCCTTAAATTGGGGGGAAGGGAGGTATGTTTGGTTGTCATTTAGCTTTACTCTTCTCTGCCTTTTATACTTTCACATTTTTTCTTTTTTCTTTCTTTCTTTCTTTTTTTTTTTGTGGTACTGGGGATTTAACTCAGGGACTTTCTACCTTCAAGATATACCCCCAGCCCTATTTTTTATTCTTTATTTTGAAACCAGGTCTCACTAAGTTGCAGAGTGCCTCACTAGGTAGCTGAGGCTAGCCATGAACCCGGATCCTCCGGTCTCAGCCTCCCAAATGCTGGGATTACAACCGTGAGCCACCACGCCTGGCTCACATTTTTTCTTGATGAATGCTTTTAAAAAGTTAACATATGGACTTCTTTTTGCAACATGGATATTAATCTTTATTCAATTAAATGCATGGTGAAATATATTCTTCAAAGCTGTGTCTTATCTTTCCAATCTTTATGGTATCCTTTGATGCATTGAAGCTTCTGCTTAACATAACCAAGTGCCTTAGCCTGCTCTCTGCTGAGTGTGCTCTTCTGCATCTTTCTTTGCTGATTTCCATACAAAGGCCACATCTGCCATCGGTCACGGTTCCATGTTTGTGCAGGTTCATATCTGAGCTCTCTAATCTGTCTCTGGTCTATTTTCCTCTTAACATCTCATTCTCTTACTCATTACAGCTTTATAGTAATCCTTAGGTTCTGGTAGGTAAGTCTTTCCAGCTTGTTCTTCAAAATTCATCTTTGGGATCTTCATTCTTCCAGACAAACTTTTGAATCAGTTTGTCACCTTCCATTAAAACTATTGAGTTTTGACAGGGAAAACGATGAATCCATACATTAATGTGGGGGAGGGGGTCTGGCTTTAATACTGAATCTGTGTACATGGCATTTTTCTCCACTTACTTAGATTTTTTTCGTACTGCCTTTCATCAAAGTGTGATTGTCTCCCAAACATTTGCACAGCAATTGTGGAATTGAGCCCTAAGTATCTTAGCTTCTTTCTGTAGTTGGGATCTTGAATGTCTCCCCACATCCTCTGTGTTGAAGGCACTGATTCTCCAGCCCATGATGCTACTGGGAGGTGGTGAAGCCTGTAGGGGGAGGAGCTTATTGGAAGGAAGTTAGGTTCTGGGGGCTGTGCCATTGGAAAGGGTACTGGGGCCCAGTCTCTCCCTCTTACTCGCTCTCTCTGCTTCCCAGCTTCCATGAGGTGACCAGACAGACCTCCTCCATCACACTCTGTCTTCATCCTGTGATAACACAAGCTCAAAGCAACTGGGTCACGTGGCCATGGGCTGAGGCCTCTGCAACAATGTGCCCAATAAACCTTTCCTCCTTTTAACTTGATTCTGCTAGGTATTTCATCACAGTGACAGAAAGCTGACTACACACGTCTGTATCTTTTATATCTTTTCAAGGCTATACATTCTTTTGCATTGTTAGTAAGTGCATTGTAATTCATTTTTCTGTATTGGTCTTATGTGCAGAACTATTCTAATAATTCGTATTAGATACTCTGAGACCTTTCTAGTTAAACAATCTATCGTCTGCAGACTTTTTTTCCTTTCTTTCCAGTTTTTATAGTTGTCATTTTTCTGTTTCATCGATCTTTACTACAATGTCTTGGTCCTGGTTTCAAAGGGAATGTTTCTAATATAATGTAAGTTTTTTAATAATTTTTGTCAGGTTATTGCTATTATATAGATCATTATTATTATGAATTAGTATTGAAGTGGATCAAATACTTCTTCCCGCATGTACTATAACCATAATGCAGTTTTTCTCTTTATTCTGCTAATGTGATATATTAAATGGGTAGATTTTCTTACATTTTCCTTCTCTCTATGTTCAGAGAACAATCCCAACCTTTTCCTGTTCTCTGTGCTGCTGGTTTTAATTTCCAAGTCAGTTTTTTTGTTAACTGGGCTCATAAATGAGGCTTCCCTAATCTGGGAGGTGGTGTTACGATGATACCAGCATCATAAATACATTTGTGGATCATTCCATTACCATTGGTAAGTTGTGCTACAATTTTCTTTAAACATTTTCTCTTGGTTCTGACCAGCAAAATCTTTTCAAAATCCTACTTTCAATTCTTTTGGGTAAGTACTCAAAAGTGAGATTGCTGGGTTTTGTGGTAATTTGGTTTATAACTTTTGAAGAGCATCATGCTGTTTCTATAGTGGCTATACCACTTGCCAGTCATTGCCAGCAGTGCATAAAGGTTTACGTTTCTCCATATCCTTGCAAATACTTGCCAGGGTGTGCAATGTGTGTGTGTTTGTGTGTATGTGTGTCTATGTTTTAGAGTAGCCATCCCAACAGTTGTGAGGTGGTATCTCATCATGGTTTTTATTTGCATTTCATTCCAAGCCTTTTATATATATTTTCTTTAAACCTTATAATATATAAATGTTGCCATTTGTATATTACATTTGAGGAAACAAATAATAGGAAAATTTAAGGGGCATGCAGTTATTAAGAAGGCAAGCTAAATCTGAAACCAGGCACTGAGTCTGTGCCCTTACCTATTAAAATGTTAAAAAAAAATGGCTAGTGGATACTATTTCACACACATTGGTCTCATTCATTTCTCTTGGAAGCTTCTCGGAGCACGGATATTGCTGTTGTCCTTGTCATCCTCTCTTCTATATAAGGGAACTGAGGCTCAGGCAGCAGATGCGATTTCTATGACATCCCCCATGTATCACATGCCTGCTGTGTCCCATGGATACAGACAGAGACAGACAGGCTGCAGCCCACAGAGGTTGGGGCTTGCTGGGTCATTGTGAGTTCTTAGATTCTTAGGGAAACTGGGCTAGAAGCAGCTCTCTGGGCAGGATAAACAGAAAGCTTTGTTTGGGTTGAGTCAGCATCAGGAGAAAAGCAAATTGCGTAGAGCCAGAGGGCTCTGTGGGCTTCTCAGGAGCCACAATCCACCAGCATCTCCTCTGGAGGCAACGGAAGCCAGCTGGCAGGAAAATAGGGTTCTTTCACATCAGCGGGAAAGCTCTCACCCTTTTATGGTCAGACAACCAGGTTGCTTTCCCAAACACTGCTGAGAAATCCCTACTAAAGTAAAATTTTATCCAGAATGTCAAGCGGCAGGGGAGGATTTCTCTTTGACTCAAAATCTATATTCTTTGGCAGTTTGGAGCAGTCAGCCAGCTGAGAGTCAGCAATAACTGAGTGTCTGTTGGTTCACTTTTGCTGTAAAACAAACTCACAGTAGCTTCAAAAAGAAGAAAATACCGAGGAATAAATCTAACCGAGGAAGTAAAGACCCCTACAATGAAAATTAAAGAACATTTAAGAAAGAAATAAAGATCTTAGAACATGGAAAGATCTCCCATGCACTTGGATAGACAGAAGAAATATTACCAAAATGGCATACCAACAAAAGCAATACAAAGTCAATGCAATTCCTATTATAATGTCAACGACATTCTTCACAGAACTGGAAAAAACAGTCCTAAAATTCATATGGAAAAGCAAAAGACCTAGAATAGCCAAAGCAATTCTTAACAATGAAAACTATACTGGAGGCATCACAATACCTGACTTCAAATTATACTACAAAGTTATAGTAATAAAAACAGCATAGTACTGGCATGAAAACAGACACATAGATCAATGGAACAGAATAGAAGATTATAGAAACAAATTCTCATACTTATAGCCAATTGATCTTTGGCAAACATGCCAAAAACTTACCCTGAAGAAAACAATCTTTTCAACAAACAGTCCTGGGAAAACTGGTTATCCATATGTGGAAGAATGGAATTAGATCCCAGCCTCTTACCCTGCATAAGAGTCAACTCAAGATGGATCAAAGACCTAGAAATTAGACCAGAGATTCTGCAATTACTAGAAGGAAATATAGGACGAACTCTCCAACATATAGGTACTGGTAGAGACTTCCTCGGTAAGACACCCAAAACTCAGGAAACAAAACCAAAAATCAACAAACGGGAGTGTACCAGATTAAAAACCTTCTGTTTCTGTCTTCATTCTTACTACTGTCAGTGAAAACAACTGACCAAGCAACTTAGAGGAGGGAAGATTTATTTGCTCACAGTTCTGGAGATCGCAGAGGCCAAGTCAGGCCAGGTCTGTGGAGCTCAGGGCATGGCAGTGGGAAGCAGAGAGAGGGAGAGAGGGAGACTCTGCTCTCACATCATGGAGACCAGAAGAAAGAGAAGCAGCAAGCAAGGGAATTCAAAGACAAAAGCACAGTCCCTAAGGCCACACTCCCAGGGACCCACCTTCTCCAGTCACACTCCACCTGCTGAGGTTACTGCCCAGTAAAGCCATCACAATGGATTTATATGCTGATGAGATTGCAACCCTCATGACTTAATTAAATCAACCGTGAACATTAATACATGAGCTCGTCAGGGGACATTCTTTACCTAACCATAGCAAATTCTGTGGAGCAAAGGAAACCATGGAGAGTCTAAAGAGAGAGCCTACAAAATGTGAGAAAGTATTTGCCAGCTATTCCTCTGCTAGAGGATTAATATCTAGAATAGGCAAAGATTTTAAATACTTAACACTAAAAAAACAAACAACCCAATTAATGATGGGCAATGGATCTGAATAGAAATACAAATGGCCAATACATATATGGAAAAAATGCTTAATATCGTTAGCAATCAGGACACTGAGATTCCATCTAACTCCAGTGAAAATGGCAATCATTAAGAAAATAAACAGTAATAAATGCTGGCAAGGATGTGGGGAAATAGGAATTTTTACCCACTGTTGGCGGGATTGCAAGTTAGTGCAACCACTATGGGGACCAGTATGGAAGTTCCTCAAAAGACTGGAAATGGGACCACCATAGCACCCAGCCATACCAGTCTTGGGGGTCTTCCCAAAGGAATGGAAATCAATATTATAGGGATGTCTGTATATCCGTGCTTATAGCAACACGGTTCACAACAGCCAAACTGTGGAACCAACCTAGGTGTCTGTCCACAGATGAATGGATTACAAAACTGTGGTATAGACACACCATGAAATTATACTCAACAATCAAGAAGACAGTCATGTCCTTTGAAGGAAAATGGGTGGAAATAGGGAATACCATGCTAAGCGAGATTAGCCAGCCCCAGAGAACAGAGGGGCATGTTTTCACTCGTATGTGGAAGCTAGAGAGAAATTGGGAAACAAAAAGGAGTTCAGATAAACAAGGAGAGCTACTCATAGAAGAGTGGGAACAGATTCAGGAGGGCTTGATGAAGGAAACAATTCAGATAATCTTATGTTCATATATGAAATTATCTGTACCGATTTTTTTTTACTTTCTTTTTTTTTTTTTTTTTTTTTGCGGTACTGGGGATTGAACTCAGGGGCATTCTACCTTTGAGCTATATCCCCAGCCCTATTTTTTATTCTTTATTTTGAAACCAGGTCTCACTGAGTTGCAGAGTGCCTCACTAGGTAGCTGAGGCTGACCACGAACCCGGATCCTCTGGTCTCAGCCTCCCAAATGCTGGGATTACAAATGTGCGCCACCACGCCCGGCATCTGTACCAATTTTAATGCTCTGTTTGGAGAGGCAGTGCGGGACCCAGACGGAAACACACAGCCAGTGCTGCGTGCATGTGTGTCTCTCACTCTGAGCCTCACTAGGATGCTAATTATAATGCAATGCTAATAATAATAATAATAATAATAATAATAATAATAATAATACTCCAAACAACTGCCACTTCTCTGGCACATGACTCTGCGGTCAGCACTGGCTTCCTCTGTGGACTTCGACTAGCTCACCCATCACCCACCGCACTCAGCCGTTGCCCTGCTCCACACGAGGCCCTGCATCTGCCTGCTGGCTGGGGACCGCGGGTCAGCAGCTCTCATTGGCCGGCGGCTGGCCTGGCACATTCACAGGGCGGAGTCAGTGCTGGGAGCGACAGAAGGGTAAGCCCGCTTACAGGCTTCCTGTTGGCTGTGCCATCACTGACTGTGGGGAGGCAGGTGGCTGTGCTGGGGACAGGGAAGGAAGGAGAGAGGAAGGGGTGACAAGCCGGGACTGTTGCTGTAATCATCCACTGCAGAGTGTCTATTTGCTTGTGGCGATGGCATAAAGGAAGGAGCACTGGACACAGAGTCATGTAGATCTTGGCTTGTAGTCATGTAGATCTAGTCTCAGCACTGTTTACCCAACAGGTGGCGTTTGTCACCTGTCTTTCTTAACCTCTCCCCACATCACTTCTCTCTGAAAAACAGTAGTAGCATGTACCTGGCATACATGCTTGGTGCGTTAGTGCACAGAAAGTGCTCAGCGTGTGGCCGTAAGTCCCTTTCCTTCCCCTTCTCTTCTGTCTAGTTAAGACTGTAAGCGTCTGACGCCGCCTCTGCCAGCCTGGCCCTTCCTGTCTTGTGCTCCTGTGCACTGCTGGAGCTCTGCTATTGGGACGCTCTCCGTCCTATCTCATATGCTCCTTAGGGAACAGTTTTGCAGACTTTGGGACATTTCGGTGCAGCTTCTTCTATGAGATTATCAGAGCCCCAGATCTAGTGTTTTCCCAATTGCCGCACTGTCACACTATCTTAAGTGTAGCCTCTGGATGCCTTCAGAGAAGTCCGCCTGGCCACGGCCTCATCCCTGTTCTTGCAGCCTGTACAGTCCACTCATGGAGGACAAGTACCACAATGCACGGGGCATTCCAGGCAGCTGCCGTCGCTCTGGCTGCATCCTCCTGCTGCACACGCCCTGCCGTCCAGTGATGCGGAACCCCTTGCCTTAGGGCATGCTGTTCCTTCTACCATCAATGCTTGGCCCTTTGATTCTTCTTTGGGTGAACTAGTTCTTATCCACTCTCCCCCTCACCGCCTCTTGTTTGAATCCTGGCTTCCCCATGAGTCTCAGGGCACCGAAGGCTGGCCCCTCTCATGTCACCCACCACACTTGATAACAATGACCAGGTCACCCGCCTGAAGTGTCCACCCGTTTTCCAGCTCCTCGAGACCAGGGACCGGTGATGTCCGATGGAATAAAACCCATCCTTTTCCGGGCTAGAATTCAGCCTCCAGCTGATCCGCGGAGTCTGAGGACGAGGGTGTTTTGGGAGGCACGGGGCATGACCTATTTCATAGGGGACAGATGAACGTGATGGCTTTAATCTGTATAGAGGTGTCTGCCCATTAGAGCTAATTGAGACTTCTGATTGCAGTTGTGGTCATCACGGTTGAAGGTTCCCCCGCCTCCCCACCAAGTTTCAAAGGCCGCATCCGAACTAACACTCGCTTCTCTGCAGGGGGGTCCTACTCTGCCTCCTCCTCTTACTCTCTGTTGACGCGAGCACACACTTTGCCTTTGTTGCTGCAATGGGTCTCGCAGCCTTTCATGTTGAAATGAGCAACACTTTACGCACAGCCTGCTGACCGCATGGTGAGCAGCTCCAGGTGCCAGGAGCTCCGTCAGCCTGGGAACCTCGCCTGCCTCACGTGCAGTCTGTCCACTTCTGCACACAGGTCCCACTGCCAGTGATGCTGGCCTCGAACCTGTGGTCCTCCTGTCTCAGATCCAAAGACGTTCTAATTCTCACGGTCACTTCCACTTTGACCCTTAATTCTTAAGAAGAGTGTGGGGGTTTTTTGTTGTTGTTTTTTTTTTTGTTGTTGTTGTTGGGGTTTTTTTGCAGTAATGAGGATTGAACTCAGGGGCATTCTGCCTCTGAGCTACACCCTCAGCCCTATTTTTATTCTTTATTTTGAAACAAGGTCTCACTAAGTTGCGGATGGCCTCACTAAGTAGCTGAAACTGGCTGCAAACCTGCGATCCTCCTGTCTCAGCCTCCCAAGTACTGGGATTACAAGTGTGCACCACCACGCCAAGCTTAAGAAGTATATTTTAAAATTCACAAACATGAGGTGATTTTCTAGTTAATATTTTATTATTAATCACTAGCTTGATTTAGCTATAACAGAATGTAAACCGTATGGTTTTGTGGACGTGAGCAGAGGCAGATCTTAACTTCTGACCTCACAGAGGACAGATGTTTGTTGACACATTTTTTCATGTTTTATCAGACACTTTGTCAGATTATAAAAAGGAATAGGATGAGACTCATGAAATTACGTGAATGCTACAGTGTAGGTTTTCCTTTTGAGTTATCCTCGAGCCTCAACAAATAGTTCATTTATAGGAGTCTTAGTTTACTACCAGTTGCAATTATCCACTTAAACCGTGATTTCTTGAGCCTATGAAGCGTCTAACTAGATATTGGGGATTCTACAGCGAGTACAGTCAATTCCTTCCCAGGTTTCAAAGCCCCACGGACTAGTCCAGACTGACGTTGTTATAATTAGGTACAAAATGTCCCCTAAAGAATTCGCTTATTAATATTCAGGGCTGATATAGCCGGGTCACTGGAATTCCTAGCAATGGATAAATCCATTGTAGTGGATTTACTGGGGTAGTGGCCTAGCTGGGAGGAGGTGGCTGGAGAGAGAGGGTCCTGGGATGTGGCCTTGGGGGTCATATGTGGCTCCTCCTCCCCCTGCTCCCTCTCTCTGCCCTGAGGTCCATGGTCCCCAGCCTCATGTGGACTGAACCCCAAACCATGAGAAAATAAATCTTCCTTCTTCTAAGTGACGTGGTGTGCTCAGGTCCTTAGATTAAGACTGTGAGAATGCCCACCAACACAGACACAATCAAATAACCAGCATTACAGTGTGTTGCTTGAAAGAGGGGCAAACTCTCTGAGCTTGGTTCTCTGAGAGCTCACCTGCCTTTCCAGGGCTCTGCTCTTTTACCAGCATACCAGTTGTTACTGTGTATAGAAACACAAATGGGAGCCAGGCGCAGTGGTGCACACTTGTAATCCCAGCATTTGGGAGGCTGAAACTGGAGGACCCAGGTTCATGGCCAGCCTTAGCTGCTTAGTGAGGCCCTCCGCAACTTAGTGAGACCCCGTTTCAAAATAAAGAATAAAAAACAGGGCTGGGGGTATAGCTTGGAGGTAGAATGCCCCTGATTTCAATCCCCAGTACTGAAAAAAAAAGAAGAAAGAAAGAGAGAGAGAAAGGCAAATGGGGTTGGGTACCTGAAAGTCAGGTTCATAGCTTGCATCTGCAAAGCTCTGGTATTATTTTGAGACCATCGCAAGCATCTGGTTTCCTCCTTGTATTAAGTGATACCTCATAGGTTTTTATAAATTCACTCTTGTAATTGAGGTAGCATGTGTACAGAAGAATAAATTAATCTTAACTGTACAGCTTGACAAATGTTTACACACCTGTGCACCTCTGTGACAACCACCTAAGTCAGGATGTGGGACAAGGTCAGCCTCTGGGAGCTCCTCCCTCCCCTCCCAGCCCGTGGCCCACCAAGAGGCTAATGCCATTCCCAGCTCTATCACTGGACGTTACTGTTGCCCGGCCTCTTTTTTTTTTTTTTTTTTTGGTACTGGTGATTGAACCCAGGGGCATTCTACCTCTGAGCTACACCCGCAGCCCTATTTTTTATTCTTTATTTTGAAACAGGGTCTCACTAAGTTGCAGAGGGTCTCACTAGGTAGCTGAGGCTGGCCTCGAACCCAGATCCTCCTGTCTCAGCCTCCCAAATGCTGGGATTACAAGCAAGCCCCACCACATCCGGCATCCCAGTCCTATTTTTTATTCTTTATTTTGAAACAGGGTCTCACTAAGTTGCAGAGGGCCTCACTAAGTAGCTGAGGCTGGCTACAAACCTGCGATCCTCCGGTCTCAGCCTCCCAAGTACTGGGATTATAAGTGTGCACCACCATGCCTGGCTACTGTGGCCTCTTAAAACATCATATAATTAGAACCATAGAATAAATATTCCCTTTCATTTGGCTTCTTTCACATAACCTATAGTATTTAAGATTCACAATCTCATTGGTATATTCTTCTATATCAGAAGTTGATTCCTTTTTCCTGTCGTGGACCAGTCTGTTTTTTTAATATACTGGAACCTATTTAATTCTTCTACTGTTGTTGGACAATTGATTGCTTACAATTGAAGGCTGTTGTAAATGAAGCTTCCGTGACCACCCTCGTCCACGGAGAATGCCTGCAGGCACGTCTCTCGGGTCATTTAGACTCATCGGGTGTTTTTGAAAGGAGTGAAGCATGCAGACTACGTAACGTGTGAAGCTACTTCGGCTCTCCACTGCTCTGAGCAGAAAAGGCAGCTGCAGAACATGTGCTCCGTAGGTCACGTTTGATCTCATCGGGGTGTCCCGTCTGTGCCGGAGATGCCGCCACCAGGCCCAGAGAGAGGACGCGACCTCCCTGGGCCCACACAGTCTCATGGATTTGCAAGTGTTTCATTTTACAAATATAATGTCTCCGAAGCCACAGACTGTCTCTCAGAGACATGTGTGAAATTCAATTGACAGAAACTTTTATCATAGACCAAACCTCCTGACGGAGGGCTCAAGCTTGGGCTCCCAGGACCAGGCCCGAGGTTGTCTGGCGGGGGCAGGCCCCAGAGCTTGGTCCGTGAAAGAGGAGGCCCCCAGCGAGCTTCCTTCAAGGCCCTTGTCCTCGCCCCTGCTAGCCACTCTGTGACCCTCCGCTGCGTCCCACGGGGTCACTTGCCGCACCGTGTCCCCTGAGCCCTCTGCCACCGTGAGTGCCAGCCGCCCCGTCCGGCTGAAGGCTCCTGCTCTGCTTCTGCAACGCGGAGGTCCAGGACAGAGGCTCGTGTCCCCTGGGAGGCCTCCCCAGACTGAGTGGGCGGCAGTCTCTCCGGGCTCCTGCAGCTTCACATCAGCTGAACTCGGCCTGGCCGGTGGGTCTCCTCAGCTGTGAGCGCTGTGAGCCCCAGGTGTTCCCTCAGGTGCACCATGTCATCGTGTCTCTTTCTTGTCTCCTTTCCTGGTGCGGTGAGCTCTGGGAGGGCAGGAATGAGGCCCACCTGGCCCTGCTGGATCCTTGGCACCAGCAAAGAGCGGACACCCTGTGAATGAATGAATGAGTGAGTGAATGCGCGAAGAGCACTGTCCAGAGCCTGGCAGTTCTGCCCCACTCCCCCACAACCGCCCTCCAGCCACGGTCCACGCCTACTTCTCTCCTTTCTTCCTGCTTTCTGGGGTCCCCCCAGTGCCTCTTAACAGCAGGGGATCCCTTTTGCACCATACCCTGCCTCCTTCTACTCAAAACCCTGCGGTGGCTCCTGCCTCATTTAAGCAGCAGACTGGGGAGGAGTATGGGTCGTGGTCAGACTTCCAGAGTTGAAGTTCCAGCTCCTCTGTGACTGGCTGTGTGATGTTGCTCAGTTTCTTCACCTCTCTGTGCTGACTACCAGCCTCGCAGGGAAGGCTGGGTCGACTCATAGGACGCGCTCAGAGCAGTTGTGGAGCACAGCTAAGTACAGCATGACTACGAGCTGCTGGTGTCGTGAGGATCAAGTCAGAGAATGAAAACGCCCTGGGATGGTGCTGGGATGGGGCTGAGAGCCAGAGCCAGGCAGCAGGCAGACCCTCGCCTGCCAGCTGTGTGACCTTGGGAAGACTACTTAATCTCCTGAAACCTGGCTTCCCTCACAGCACCTTGGGGTGAGCATTGTTTGTACTTTGTAGCTGGAAGCAAATTCTATGATCAAATACACGAATGCAGCGTGGACAGTGCCTGACCCACCTGTAGCTCTCGATAAACGTGGCGAGTGTGCTCCCTTTATGAGCTTCCAAGCCGAACCGCGCCCGCCTCCCTTCCCAGACATGCTGTGTGTAAAGCCCAGTTCTCTGCCTCCCCCAGACCCCGTCCTCTCCAAGGCACCCCGTCTCAGGAGAGGCACTGCATTCTCCCCACGGGAAGCCCCGCACACCAGGGGCTCTCGGTTCTTCTATGTTTAGCACCCCACACCGAATCCATGAGGAAATCTTGTCTCTCCCTTAAGAGTATGCAGAATATGGCCACTTCACACCACGTCCGCCCACTTCACACCACTTCACGCAACTTCAGCCACCACACACCACTTCATACCACCCACACACCACCACACACCACTTCACACCTTGTCCTGCCACTTCACACCACTTCATACCACCTCACGCATGCTTCACACCACTTCACACTTCACACCACTTCACGCATGCTACACACCACTTCATACTTCACACCACGTCACGCATGCTTCATACCACTTCACACTTCATCCCACTTCACGCATGCTACATACCACTTCACACTTCACACCACTTCACACCATGTCCCCAGCATCCATCCTGGTCCGTCACCATCCTCTCCCTACGAGGTGGCTGCAGTAGCCCCTTGCCTGGTCACCCCACTCCTGCCTGGCTCCCGTCATCAATTCCCAGTGCAGCTAAAGACACCCTAGTCAGGTCACCTGGCAATCTCCTCAACTCACCCGAGCTGTTCCATCTCCTGCAGAGATAAAGCCAGACTCCGCGCAGTGCCATGCAGAGCTCATGTCCTCTGGTCCCCAACCCCATCTCCCTACACGCCTGCCACGCCAGGCCTTCCTCCTAGGATGCACTTCTCCTAAGTGCCTGCATGGCAGCCTCGCTTTGCCCTTTAAGTCTTTACTCAGTGACCCCTTCTCAAGAAAGCCACCCGTGGCCATGTCTTCTAAAACTGCAACCCTCAAAAACAAATCTTCCTGTACAGCCCTATAACACCTGCCAGCACCTGACACTTACCTATATATTTACCTTTTTAATTTTCTGAATGTCTTATTGAGTGAGTAAGCTCCATGGGGACAGACATTTTATTTCTGTTTCTTCTGCAAAATGTTCTCGGCACCCAAAATCATGCTTGGCACACAGTAGGTGCTCAGGAAGTGTGTGCTCAGTAAGCGGCCGTCCAAGGGTGCAGCAGAAACAGGGCGGCCATGTGGCTTGGAGCCCGGGCTCTGGCATCCGACTGCCGCCTGTGTGCGATCCAGCATCTCTGAGCCTCAGTTTACCTATTTGCTCCATAAAGCAGAGTGAATGGCAGTGCTCTTTCACAATTATTTAGAATAAGAATTTAGTGCCGGTTGCAGTAGCACACACACCGGTCATCCCAGTCCTGGGGAGGGTGAGCTAGGAGGAGCACAGGATTGAGGCCACCTCAGCAACTTAGCAAAACCCTGTTTCAAAATAAAAAATAAAAAGGACTGGGGAGGCGGCTAGGAGGTAGAATGCCTCTGGGTGCAACCCCCAGTACCCGCCCGGCCCCCTCATAAAGCAAGACTCTACGGAGTTACAGAAAGCTTTCAGGTGCACACACGGCCAGAGCCCGGCACACAGCACCCCCACCGTAATTTCCCAAGCTTCTTCCTTCCTAACAACCCGGAGGACACTGGTGATGTCCCACACACTGGGAGGATGGGGTGAGGCACACACTCCCTTCAGGAAGAACTCTCCATCTGCGCAGAGTGGAAAGGGACGTCATGGGAGGACCTCAGAGCACGGGGCTCGGGGTTTCCAACCCTGCTCCCAGAAGAAGGAACATGAAGCTGACACGTGCGTTTGGCAGGAGGGGGTGGGAAAGGCCCCTCCCCCTGGAAGAGTGTGCAGAACCGGGCAGCGTGGCTGGGCTCAGGTCCCGATGTCCTGCTTCCTGTCACTCTTGTTCTCCAGCGGATGACAGTGGGAACCATATTCAAGCACGCACATGCGCATGCGCCGCTGTGGTTTGGACATGGTTTGTGTCTCCTTGGGATCCGTGGTGATGAAAGACTGGGTCTCCGGGCAGTGCTGTTGGCCGGGGGCCTCTGGAGCCCGGGCTGGCGGGAGGTCCTGAGGTCATTGGGAGCACGAGGCATTTCTCCTTCCATCCCTTTGGTTGTTGTTGAGAGAGGGTTGTTATAAAAAGGGCAGGCCTGGCCCTGGGCATCCTCTTTTCTCTGCTCCTGTTGAAGAGGTGACCACTTGCTCCCACACGCTCTTCTGCCATGGTGTGCACCACCCACCAACTTCACCAGGGTCAAACCAGTGAGTCTGCCAGACCTTGGACCTGAACCTCCACACTGCGAACTGAATCAGCCTCTTTTCCTTCATAAGGAGGCTGCGTCACAGATTTCATTATAGGCATGAAGAGTTGACGAATGCACAGACTTCCACACACACACACCCAGTGCACACACTTACAGAATGCACTCATTCAAACACATGCATACACGCATGGCCAGAGCCAGACGCACTAAGATTTGCAGCTTCATAAGATATCCTGTAAGTCTACACTGAGAGAGAGAGAGAGAGAGAGAGAGAGAGAGAGAGACAGAGAGAGACAGAGAGAGACAGAGAGAGCAAACTTCCAAATGCCTCACCATTTCTCCAACAGAGCAAATTAACAACACCCCTGACAAACATCCGTTATGTTCCCAATGTTGGCATGGCGAGATTTTTCAGACATTAAACAGAAAGTTGCTAAGCTCCCACTGGGTACCAGACCCTGCTGGGCCCCGGGATGACGGAGATGTGGCCAGGAGCACACAGCTGGTGCTGGAGCAGACAGCTGAACAGGAGACCACGAAACAGGAGAGACGCAAGCAGGCCTTGCAGGGCCCGAGGACCAGCCTTCCGCTCGGCCCAGTGTGGTCCAGGTGGGCGGGGGCTTCTCAGAGAAGGCGCCAGTGCTTGGAAGCTTGCCAGAGAAGAAGAGGAGGCCATCTAGGCTGCTGGGATTGAGCTGGGCTCCTGCAAAGGGAGCCCAGGAAGCACACGGCGAGTTCAGTGAGTGGTGTGTTCGGAACACACGTCAGACAGGAGAGGTCAGAGGTCGGTGTTGCAAGGTGGTTTCTTTGAAAGGCCTGTGAGTGGAAATTAGCAAGAAGGAGGTTTTTGGGGGGTGTTCAGTGAGGGAGGGCCTTGGATCAACGTTTGTGGAAGGAAACAGAGGGAGGGAGGGAGAGTGGGGGGCTGCCTCAGGTGCCCCCCGAGTGTCCAGAGCTGGGGCCTGGCTTTTATTCATTCATGCTGGCCAGCCTGTCGCTGGGAGCCGCTGCAGGAAGGAGCCTGGGCCACAGCAGCTTTTATATTAGTGACCCCAGGCTGATGGCAGAGGACAGCTGGGTGGGTCTGCAGTCCTGGAGGGGTCCGTGGCTGGGTCACAGCACCTGTCACCGCTGTGTGGCCGTGCTTGGGGAAGCTTTGTGCATAGATTTATGAGGCTTGGAAGTCATCCTGCAGGCTGCAGAGAGCCATCAGAAGTCTATGAACACGGAAATGATGTGTATCCAGATTTGGGTGTTAGAAAGAGTAGCCAATGAGGAAAGGGAGGAGGAGGCAGGGAGGCCCGCCAGGAGCTACTGTCTCAGTGCAGACAATGGCCACAGGGACGCAGAGGGCTTCTTGGGAAATGAGAAAAACAGCAGTCACCATTCATTCAGCCCCTGCCTCACCTAGGGTCTTCAATCTCACGTTGTTCACGGTTCTGCACAATAGTTCTACGCTGATGCCTTTTTACACTTAGAGAGGACCAGAGAGGTTTAGCAACTTGCTTAATATCACAGTCATAACTTGCCTTAAGTCACACAGTAGGAAAGAACTCAGCCAGGAATGAACCTCAGTTGCACCAAAGGGAGAATGATGCCCTCTGCCTTACAAGTCAGCACCACGGACAGCTCCCAGGACG
The DNA here is from genome assembly GCA_004027655.1 of Graphiurus murinus. Classification (NCBI taxonomy): domain Eukaryota; kingdom Metazoa; phylum Chordata; class Mammalia; order Rodentia; family Gliridae; genus Graphiurus; species Graphiurus murinus. The sequence continues at coordinate 22,295 of PVLC010001436.1, forward strand.
CTGCAGGTGCTCAGGACAGAGCGGTCCTTGGGGTTGTTACCTGAATTAAAGGAAGCCCAGTAGCCCATGCGCATTCCGTTAACAGAAGCAGCACTGAGAATTGCTGACAGCCAGTGACGACCTTGTCAGCATTAGCGGCAGAAATATTCAAATGCAATTAAAAACAGCAAATATGTAAATGAGCAGCGGCCAGCAATGCCTGGCACACATGCAATTAGCACACATGGTGATTCTGTGGAAGGTAGAATTCGCTGTATTCCATCGCCTCTGAGGAGTGTCTGCTTCTAACCCTACCCTCTCCTCTTTGCGGCTGACGGTTCCCTCCCCGTGTTTATCCGCCCTCGCTGTTGGCAGGCACGAGTCTAGTTAAGTGGACTCTCTGGGTGCCAGGATGGGTCCAGTTGCGGTGCAGAGGAGGGGTGGGCTGCACAGCTGCCTGGGGCTGGTGGGCAGGCACAGTCAGGCAGGTTCGCAGTGTCCTCTCTCCCTTCCTGAAAAAGGCCGCCGCTCGCAAAAAATGCGGGTCACCTTCCTCTTGAGTAAAGACTTACTGGGAATCCACTGTACCTACTCAGGTGCACCTTGCACCCGTGTGTTTATCTGCAAATCTCCTGCTGACCACCAGTCATACCGCCACATCCCGAGGAGGCCACCGGGACACAGAGAGGATGGAGACAGGCTGTGGTCCTTAGTGAGCTCAGCGACTTTGCTGGAAAGCAGGGCGCAAGTCGCTGTTTCCCACGCAGAATGCTGGGCCGTGCGGTGCAGCTTGGGTCAGGAGCTAGGGGTGGCATGGGGCACCTGCTAAGGGTTTGGGCTGCCAGCATTTAGATCCTGCACCTCCCTGCTCTGTGCAAGTTTACTTTGATGAGAGGGAGAGGGAAGAGGGGAGAAGGAGAGGGGAGAGAGGAGAGAGGAGAGGTAGAGGGGAGAAGGAGAGGGGAGAGAGGAGAGAGGAGAGGTAGAGGGAGGGAGGGAGGGAGTGTGTGTGTGTGTGTGTGTGTGTGTGTGTGGTGCTGGGGATTGAACCCCGGGGCATTCTATGTCCAAGCTACACCCCCAGTCCTATTTTATTATTTTTATTTTGAAACAGAGTCCCACTGAGTTGTTGAGTGTCTTGTTAAGTTACCAAGCCTGGCTGCAAACCTGCACTCTTCCTGTGCCAGCTTCCTCAGTACTGGCTTTACGGGCGTGTGTCACCACGCCTGGCTCACGTTGACGATACGAATAGAGCTGACTGGCAGCTGGTTGTAGAGACTGATGGTGGGTGCGGGGAAAGCATCAGTGCTGCCATGCCTGGCGCTCGGGGAGTGTGGCCCCTGATCAGTGTCCTCCTTGCTCTTCTTGGATCGGGAGCATGGCAGAGCTGGACCTAGCAGGGACCGACTGTCTAGGGGAAGGTACTGCTAGGCGATCCCTGCCTTTGCCTCTTTGTGCCTCAGTTTCCACGTGTGCCAAGTGTGGATAAGCATGTAGGTGATTTCTGGATGGTGTGTTCATGAGTTTACCACTCACTACATCCCGCCCCTAGCAGTTTAGCAGTCATTTGTGGACACGTGTGGAGCGACGAAAATTTGAGCCACACAACACACGTGCTCCCAGCTGAGTTCCAACGACTGACGCTCTACCTTCTTATTTCAACTCATACTATAAACAAGTGTCATGTTGGCGTTTTTGTTGGTGATGTTGCTGTTTAAAAATAGCCCTCAGGTAATCCAGGCATGATGGTACCCACCTGGAGTCCCAATACTTGGGAGGCTGAGATAGGAGGGTTGCATGTTTGAGGCCAGCCTCAGCAACTCAGCAAGACCCTCAGCAACTTAGCAAAACCCTGTTTCAAAATGTTAGTAGTGATAATATAATAATAATAATAATAATAATAATAATAATAATAATAATAATAATAAGGCTGAGGGTATAACTCAGAGGTAGAATGCCTCTGGGGGTTCAATCTCAGTACTAAATATTAATACTACTACTACTAATAATAATAATACTAAAAACAGCAGCTCTTAGGGATAATGTGGAGGGCTGTCTGTGTTCCCAAATGCAAGAAGGCCATGGGGTGATTCATGGAGTCCACATGTGTTAGGTGAACTTTGTTCAAGCAGAGTCCTACTGTTCTTGGCCATGACTTCCATGTTGATGAATCAGCAAGCTACACACACTGAGCAGGCGTCTTTAAACGGACACACACTTAACCAAGATTGTGTATTGATTGGTTGATGAAAACGTGGCCAGAGGACCCCAGCAACTCAGCCCTGCATTTCCAGCGGCAGTAACAGGCATGGCCCGGGCGTCCTGGCACATTACTGTGATGACGTGATAGAGCAGAATCTGTGTGGATAATGGGGGTCAATGCATCTCTGGGTCAGGGCGTTGCTGGGCTCGCAGTGGGCATAAGGCACCTGGCACCATGCCTGGCACCCAGCAGGCTCCCAGGAAGTCTGCTTCAATTGACAACAGTTTTATACACAAAGAACTGAGACCCAGAAAGCTGAATGGATTTCACAGCGGCTCCCAGGTGCTGATTCTTGAGCTAAAGCTTCATCCCCAGTTCTCCAGAGAAACAGAATGAATGGAGTAGGTAGGTAGGTAGATACATAGAGATAGGTCAGGAGACTCAGGGTCCTACTTAAATCTTTTATTCTGGCACATGGTCCCCTGTTTATCTTATTTGTACAAATCTTAGTCTTTTTTTTCAAGCTATGGGCACAGTGGAAATTTCATGCACCTCTATCTGTCTGTTTATTATCTATGACTATTAGCTATAAAGGAATGGCTTGCATGATAATTAGGAGGTGGTTAAGTCCCAGGAGCTGCAGGGTGAGCTGGTAAGCTGGCCACCCAGTGATTTAGTCCAGTGTGAGCCTGAGACTTTGAGGACAAGGAGAGCCGAACGCATAACTCCAGCTGGAAGCCAGCAGCCTCAAGGCCCAGGACAAGCTGGTGTCTCAGTGCCCATGCAAAGTCAGAAGGAAAGCCAGTGTCCCAGCTCAAAGGCGGTCCGGCAGGAAGAATCCTGTCTTGCTAGGAGAAGGGCCACCCCGTTAGTTCTATTCAGACCTCCAGCTGATTGGACAAGGCCCACCATACGAGGAGGAGCTGCTTCATTTAGACTGTTGAGTCTAGCTCACATATCACCCGCCAACACCCTCACACACACAGAAATGAGAGCAAATATCTGGGCGCCCCATAGCCTAGTCAATTTGACGCTTAAAATTAATCACACAGAAATATAATACAAAAGCACATCTATAGCTTTGTTATTTTTAATATACTTTTATTGATGCATTGTAATTACACATCATAATGAGGTTCAGACTCACAGGAACATACATGCATACAGCACTTAGTGTGTGCGCCTCCACACCCCACCCGACTCCCTCCCCTTCCCCATGCATGTTATTGAGATTGGCGTTGATAATTTTGTATGTGTATATAGCATTATTTGTTTCCTCCCTCAAGACTCCTTCCCCTTTCCCTCCTCTAGAGCCCTCTATGGCTCCCCTGGACTCTCTCCTTCTTTAGCCAAAGTCCCCTGCATCACCCAATTCATCTCTAGCATCTACGTATGAGAGAAAACATACAACCATTCACTTTCTGAGACTGGCTCATCTCAGCATAAAATACATTAGTTTCACCTATTTTCTTGCAAATGACATAAGATCTTTGTTCTTTATAGCTAAGTTAAATTCAATTGTATATACCACTATTTCATAATCCATTCCTCTGTTGAGGGTCACCTAGGCTGGTTCCATAAATCAGCTATTGTGAATTGTGCTGCTAAGACATGGGTACGCATGTAAGGCTGTAATACTCTGACTTCAATTCCTTTTGAATGATACTCAGGAGTGGAATAGCTGGTTCATACAATAGTTCCACTCCCAGTCTTCTGAAGAATCTCCATGCCAAGCTCCATAGCAGCTGCGTGTGCAGTCCTAAAGTGTATAGATTTATTAATGAACACATTCATGTAACCAGCACTGAGTCATGGACAGAATATTACCAATGTCACAGAAGCCTCCCCATATCTGCTCAGTCACAGACCTTCAGAGTTACACCAGCCTGACCTTTGACAGCCCAGACTCCTTTTGTGTATTTTTGTACTTTTTGTAAGATGGAATCACAGATCGTATTCTCTTCTGCCTCTGGTTTCTTTTGTTCAATGTTTGGGAAAACTCACTTGTTATCGCTGGCATAGTTGTAACGTGTCCCTTCTTGTGATTCACTGCGTGAACGTGCTACAATAATCCTCCCATAAGAATGAGTGGGGTGGGTTCCACTTTGGGGCTGTGATAAGTAGTGCTCTTCTGAGCATTCTGGTGTATGTCTTCCAGTGAACATACGAGCACAAGAAAAGAAATACATTTGAAAATATCAAACTCCAGACTTCCCGTCTAGGCAGGATAGGGAAGACAGCTTATTCTCGTTCTTCTCCATTAAGTACAACTCTGATTCCCGTGACGTGGCAAGAAGAAAGAAAACTTGTGAGGGAGCCAGAACCCACTGAAAGACAGAGTGGCAGGGCAGCTCACATCTCCATCCAAGGGACAAGGTGACCCAGACTCAGTGTCCCCCAACCTCCAGCCTGGACACAGAAGGCAGCACAGGAGCTGAGAAGGAGCTAGAAGGGACACTATAAGGAGACGCTGTCCCTTTCTATGGCCCCGAGACTTGTCCCTGGAGAGAGATTCCCCAAGTGGCAGCAAGACCCCCAGGAAAGGTCACAACATGTGACCTGTTCTAGGGTGCCTCTCTGTCCCCTTCCCCATGCAGAGTCACAGGGAAAACCAGAGAGACAGGAGGACGGGATGGGAGTGTCACAGCTTACAGTGGCCAGCCAGGGATGCTGTGCCGTCTTGAGCAAGTTGGATCCTGCTATGGCAGGTGTCAGGAGTGGGAGGTCTCTTCAGCCCTGGGAGGTGGTGACCTGAGCAGAGGCAGGCATTGAACACTGAAAGCAGTTTGACTGGGAAGCCTGTGGGCCTGAGAGTCCCCTCACCACCAAGAGACACCAGCTTCTGACCTGGGGAAGCCCCCTCCCCCTCAGTCAGCCCCAGGGGTCTGATGAGAGCCCAGCAGCATGAGGTCACAACAGCAGGCCCACATAACGTGGTGAAGGTTCTGGAAACTGCATTCCATGGGGCCCGTATCCTGCAGAAGGAGACCAAGACCTGCACACTAAACATCTGCAGAGTGACTGTCTCCCAGAATAAATGGCTGAAGCAGGACCCAGTGTCTCCTAATACAATAGACAAAATGTCTTGGATACAATAGAAAATCACTCACTATGCCAAGAACCAGGGAAATTGCAACCTAGGTGAGAAAGACAATCGGCTGACACCATTGGTCAGGTGAGTCTGCCGTCGGCATTATATGATGGGGGGTTTTAAAATTCTCTTGAAACAAGTAGAAAAAAAAAGTCTCAGCTAAGAAGAAGTCATACAAAAGAACCAAAAGAAAATTGTAGGACTGAAAAATACAATAACCCTTTATAGTTGCTAGAGGGGCCCAAGAGTCGACGACAGATGACAAGATAATGTCTGTGAGGTGAAATCCGTGAACTGGGGGGCAGAGCGGTAGAATTCACCCAGACCAAACAACAGGAAAAAATAGACTGTAAAAAAATGAATAGAACTTCAGGAACATTTATACTACTGGAGTATCAGAAGGGAAGAAGAAAGAGAGCCTGAGAGAGTCTCGAAGCTATTAAAAGTCCAACTATCAGGGCTGGATTTTTCTAAAATTTAGCAGAAGACCTAAACTTATGGTTCAAGAATGCCCAATGAAACCCAATGAAATATATACCAAGACACATTGTAATTAACAAATCTGGAAATTAAAGACAAAAAGGAAAGATCTTGAAATCAGAGAGAAATGACACATTATTTGTAGGAGAATGCCGATTCGCCTGTCGGCAGATTTGCTGTCTGAAAGCTCAGAGGCCAGAGGAGGTGGCACGACATTTTTCAAGAGCTACAGAAAAGAACTGTCAACCAAGAATTCTGCATCTGGTGATACCATCCTTCAGGAATAAGAGGAAATAAAGACACTCTCCTATGAGGCAAAGCTGAAAGAATTTGGTAATTAGCAAGGCCACCCTTAAAAATTAACTTGAGAATTTCTTCAGACAAGAGAAAAATGATGAGAGGATCTCTGAGCACCAGGAAAGAAGGAGAAACGACAGAAAGAGCAGAAGTACAGAGGTAAATCATAGGCTGTCCTTTTCCTCGGGAGTTTTATAGATTGGATCTGGTGGATGAAACAGAAATCACAGCACCATCAAATATTCAAGACAGTGCTTTTAAAGTGGGGAAGGTACCAGGGACCTAGATGAAAACGATTTTTACTGTTCCCTGGAGGTGGTTAAATTATGATACCAACAGGCTGTGAAAAGTTATATACTTGTGTTATAATACTCAGAGCAACTACCAAGAAACTATGCAAAAGGACAAACTCACAAAAAATATAAACATAAATCAAGACAGAATATTAAAAATGTTCTCAAGGGACCCAATGATAATCAAGAAAAAATAGAAGCTGAAGAACAAGAATTGGGTCGTGCAGCCCCCGCCCTCCCAGAGCGGCCGCCTTCATGGGGCTCCAGCTCCCGCCCTGCTATCTGAGCTCCTACTCCCCAGTACTTTCCTTCTCAGAGCTGACTCTGCTCTGTGGCTTAGACTTGAACCTGATTTGTGAGCTGTGGCTCTGTCTTCCACTCACCTGTCTGACTTAGAGTGTGAGTGTGAGTGTGAGTGTGTGAATCACACACTCACCTGTGTGACTTAGACCCCCCCCCTTGGTTTCTGGAACTTCCCTCCTTCAACTTTCTTACTCTTAGGTGTGGGTAGGTTATTTGGATTTTTCAGTTACCTTTTATTTAGAACGTCATATCCTCAGAGTGGACGGACGTCCATCTCTCTTCACTCAAATCCTCAGACACCCATTTTTATCCATCCACTTTTTATTACCAGCTGTTGTATCCTAAACCAGAGAGTGTCAGCCAGATCCACATGTGGCCAAACCTTAAACACACCCTCGAGCCGAGCAGTCCGCCCAGAAGCCAGATGCCTAGATCAAAGAAGAGCCAGGTCCCCAAATAGCTCGTCAGAGCCCCGCCTCCCCAGGCAGCACAGCTCAAATACAGAAATGACCAGGTGCCTCTGGTTTATATTCAGTCCCTGAGGTCTCGAGTGGGAGATGTTTCCTGAACTGAGAAGAGTAGAAACCCAAGATTTTAATGCATTATGAAGCAACAAAATGTCCAGGAGGGAAGGACCGATCCATCTACAACACAAAGCTGCTAGTGTCTCTCTGCTGGTTCAAATTTGCTTGAGCGCCTGTGGCTTTTGGAGTCAAGGGCAAATCTTGACACTGGCCATTAAGTGTCAGTGTGTTCTGAGCACACACTCTTGCATTTCCCCACAGCCCAGTGTATTCTCCATTCCCTGGCAATCTCGTCCTCTTTCCCCTCATGTCTTCATGGAAGCTCCTCCTTCTCCAAGACCAAGTCGGACAGCTGTGAACTATTGTAAGCCACTTAAAACAATAGGAAATGACCCAGGAGAAGTTTGGTTAAGTAAGAATATTGGTGTGGAATATTATACAATCATTAAAATGACAATGTAGGTTCCAGCTAGCAAGAATATATGGTTAAGCACTTTTGGAAAAGATTATAAAACATATAGTCTTTTTACATGCTCTGTTTACATGAGTGTAAAACATAAATATATAATGTAATCCTGTTTTCATCTTAAATACATAGAGGGCGCTTTGTATGGGAAGGTTTGGCAGACAGACATCATTACATAGCTTCAGAGCTTATCTCTGAATGGTGGGGCTGGGTGGTGTTCACGTAATACTTGGATACTATGGCTCTGTGGTATGCCGTGAACGCAGGTATTATGATGCCTCCAGCTTCGCTCTGTTTGCTCAGGATTGCTTGGCTACTTGGAGTCTTTTGTGTTTCCATATGAATTTTAGTGCTGTTTTTCTAGTTCTGTGAAAAATGACATTGCCACTTTGATGAGAATTGAATTGCGTCTGCAAATCGCTTTGTGTAGTATGGACATTTTAACTATTTCACTTCTTTCAAACCATAAATATGAGAGGTTCTCTCTCTCTCTCTCTCTCTCTCTCTCTCTCTCTCTCTCTCTCTCTCTCTCTCTCTCTTTGTTTTCTTAAATTTATTTCGTCATCAATGTTCTATAATTTTCATGTCACTTCCTTGGTTGAATTTATTCCTAGGTATTTTTTGTAGCTGTTGTGAATGGGGTTTCTTTCTCAACAAATTCGTATATGTTGATTTTGCGTATGTTGATTTAGTATCCTGTGACTTTCCTGAATTCATTTATCTACCCTAATAGTCTTTTGATGGAATCTCTATTTTTCTACACTTAGAATCTTAGCATCTATAAATTGCGATAATTCCACTTCCCCTCTTCCTGTCTGAATGCCTTTGATTTCTTTCTTTTGCCTAATTGATCTAGTTACAACTTCCAGTACCGTATTGAATGCCAGTGGTGGGTGGACCCCCTTGTCTTGTTCCAGCTCTTAAAGGAAACACTTCCAGCTTCTCCCCATTCGGTACAAAGCTGGCCATGAGTTTTTCATGAGTAGACTTTATCATGTTAAGGTGCAATCCTCTACCTAATTTTCTCAGGGCTTTGATCATGAAGGGGAGGTGAATTTTAACAAATGCCTTTTCTGCGTCCACTGAGATTTGATTTATTCAGTGGCCACTGATTATTCAGTAGCACAGGGCTCAGTCTCCATGTGTTTGTAGAGGAGGAAGTGGGTGTTGGGCTTCCGCTCTGCCATATTGGCAATCTCTGAGATGGAGAATGTCCCCAGAGGCCCGCGAGTTCCAGGCTCAGACCCCAAATGTGGCTCTACTTAGGCTGTGGGACCTGGTGGGAGGTGTTCAGGTTGGTGGGGTGTGACCCCAAAGGGGATCGTGGGACCCCAGCTGCTTCCTCCTCTTCTGTCCTTTGCCTTCTGGCCAGCAGGTGAGTGGTTCGGCTCCGCCTCAGGCTCCCGCCATGATGAGCTGTCTCACTACAGGCCCAAAGCAACAAGGTCAGCCAGTCATAGCCTGGAAACCCCAAACTGTGCTCCTCTTTCTAGAGGAAAGGGCTGTGTCTCAGGTATTTTTAGAGTGCTGCAAAACTGACTGATACCTGTAATTGTAACGATGTAACATTTTTGAAACTTAGTTATTTCACTGGATTTACTGCACAGTGGTGTGTTTTTTTTGTTTGTTTTGTTTTTGTGATTGAACAAAAAAACAAATTGTTTTGCTATTTGTGATTTTTTTTTTTAAATTTAACCCAGGGGCATTCTCGAGCTATACCCCCAGCCGTATTTTTTTATTTTTTATTTTGAAACAGAGTCTCACTAAGTTGCAGAGGTCCTCACTAAATTGCTGAGGCTGTCCTCAAACCGGTAATCCTCTTCTGTCTGTCTTGCAAGTACTGGGATTACAAGTGTTCACTACCAAACCCAGTGACTGCGTAGTAATTTACTATATGAAAATATAAAAAGTTGGCGATCCATTCTCCTGTTGATAGACATTCAGGTTGCTTCCAGTGTGGGGATTTTTATGGGTAAGGCTGCTATGGATATTCTCAGGGGTCTTTGTGCACATATGAAATGCTTTCATTTCTCTTGCATAAACACTGGGGTGCACTTGCTGAGTTAAAGGGGAGGCGTGTGTTTAAGTGTACAAGAATGTGGCTAAGTGATTTCCAGAGCTCTTATCATACAATTTTGTACTCCCAACAGCAGTTTGCTAGAGTTCAGTTTGCTCCTTATCAACCTGTGGGCTGTCCGCAGTATTCATTCATTGCAGCCTTTCCACTAGGTGTGTTTTGGTTTTTCTTTTTCTTTTTTTTTTTTTTTTTTTTTTTGCGGTACTGGGGATTGAACACAGGGGCATTCTACCTCCGAGCTACACCCCCAGCCCTATTTTTTATTCTTTATTTTGAAACCGGGTCTCACTAAGTTGCGGAGTGCCTCACTAGGTAGCTGAGGTTGGCCGCGAACTGGGATCCTCCGGTCTCAGCCTCCCGCATGCTGGGATTACACCGTGCGCCACCATGCCCGGCTGTGTTTTGGTTTTTCTTGAAGTTTTCATTTCTTTTTCTCTGATGACTGAAGCTGTTGGGAACTTTTCGTCTACTTCTTGGGACTTATATCTCCCTCTTGTGAAGCACTTGTCCAAGTCTTTTGTCTATATTTGTGTTTTTAATTATTTAATTGTTGAACTAAATATATTCTGGGTAAGAATTCTTCTGTCAGGTACATATTTTATGAATATTTTACCTCAGTTTATGGCTTGATTTTCATTTTATTAATAATGTCTTGATGTCATCATCGGTATGAATTTATTTATTTTTAGTGGTACTGGGTTGGACCCAGGGGCATTCTACTTCCAAATTATACTCCCAGACTTTTTTATTTTTCATTTTGAGGCAGGGTCTCACTAGGTCTCTGAGAATCTTGCTATGTTGCTGAGGCTGGCCTCAAACCTGTAATCCTCCTGTCTCAGCATCCCAAGTACTGAGATTACAGGTATGTGCCACCACGCCTGGCTATGAGTAACATTTTAATTTGGATGAATTATAATATATCAGTTTTCCTACTAAATGTTCCCTGCTTTCTATCTTCTGTCTATGTGTTTTTTCTACCTCAGATAACAAAGATAATCTCCTTGGTATCTTCTCTATAAACTATATTTATTTCATAGATTTGTTATCTGTTTCAAATGATCACATAGGATGAAGTAGGAATTAATATGTTTTTATTCCATGTAGATAATGAGTTACTCCAGTTCTAACATTTAGAAAACCTTTTTTCTTTCTTCAGTAAATATCTCTGGTCCTTTGTTAGAATCAAGGCAAAAGTACAAAACATCCCCCCTCAGAGCTACGCCATCTGAGAGGGAGAAAGCAGGGCTATTTCTACAGCTCCTGGGGGTAGTGAAAGCTGTTCTTAAAAAAGAGAATCCTTCATGTCTTCTAACCTGCTGCACACACGGATGTCTGCACACATGTTCTCAGAGAAGGAAAGGTGGCAATGAGAAGTACCCAGGACCTGGGGTACCTTTGATGTCTCAGGTTTACAGGAGGCGATGACGTATCACTAGGGAGAAGAACTGGTCTAAGTGTTCCGAGTCATACTGTGAACATTGAGGTGGGTATGAAATACTCAGTTATGACAGGCTTACCTGCCTTTATTTGTTGCAAATATATTAACTTGGAATGGAAATGAACCTTTCCACACACTTGTAACTCCAAATTGACTGTTTTCACTTTTTATTTCCTGGTCATTGTAGTCTTTGACTATAAAGACCCACTTGGGAGCCGGGCATGGTGGCACATGCTTGTAATCCCAGCATTCGAGAGGCTGAGACCGGAGGATCCGGGTTCACGGCCAGCCTCAGCTACCTAGTGAGGCACTCCGCAACTTAGTGAGACTCGGTTTCAAAATAAAGAATAAAAAATAGGGCTGGGGGTGTAGCTCGGAGGTAGAATGCCCCTGAGTTCAATCCCCAGTACCGCAAAAAAAAAAAAAAGATCCACTTGGATGTCATTGTTGTAGACTTTAAATTTTTTAAATGCCTTCTTTGTAATAGCATAGTGTTGATTTTAATGGCAGCATAATATTCCATAATATGGAGATACCCAAATGTATTTACCCATTCTTCTATTATTAGATCATAGCATCAGAGAGGTCTAATATTTGATAATATATAAAAAGATGAGCATCTATGTGCATAAACATTTTTTCTTATTTTGATACACTTATTTAAGATAATTTTCTAGATGTTAGTTTCTTATATATAAGGGATAAATATAGGGTATTTTTATTCCCCTGATATACATGGACTTTCCTAATAAGCAAATGCATTGGTAGGTCTAAAATTCAAACCAAGAATGCAATATGCCATCATGAGTTAGATCAGTATATTTCTTAATTACCTAATAATAACAACAGCAGTGTCAACAACATTTGTAAGCCACTGCCTGTGTTTGGATTTTGACAAGTCGGATTCAGAACAGGCTCATAATCTCTTCCTGGAGACGTTAGTTCTTTGAGATAGAGAGGTATAAAACTCGACTTGCAAATTGAGCGTATAATGTGGGGTTAAAATAAACAGCTCTCTTCAGAGCTGCCCCAGAGTCTCCAGGGGCTGGCTAAGGGTAAAAGGGTTAGGTCTGGTTTCAAAGAAAATCTTAATTAATGATCTGGAAGGCACCAGCAGCCGCTGGTTAATTAAATTCACAGATGGGACTCAATCGAGAGGTGGTGTGAACTCTGTGAAGAGGTGAAGAAATTAGATCAAAAACTGTTGCAATTGGCAAGGAGCACAAAGTAGAGGCCTGAAGATGTGCAGCCTTCTGGATCAAGATAATTTGTTTGCATATCCATGCAGTGTTTTTCCTCAGCCGTGGGTCTCTCCTGGCTCGGCTTTCTCAGAGGAGCCCTGTTGTGGGATGGAAATGTGGGAATTGGTCCCTTCCCTCTGTCCTCGTGAGCTTGAGCCGTTCTCCTTGACCTCTGTGAGGTCAAGATTCCGCTGTCTACCCTGGGAATAATATTTATGCTGACTTTGCATCGTGAAATGAGAGCAAGGACATGCCAATGCTTGGTCAACTCCAAAGTTATTTGACTTGCAATTCCTTTTTGACCTCTAGCGTCTCTTGCTTGAATATTGATCATGTACTACTGAATGTATTCTTGCCCACTCTGGAGCAGGTTAAATAAAGGCCAACCATAGGGCGCTATGCCAAGCATCTGAACTCTTTGTGGTGTGAGGACCAAGTTGGGATTCCAGAGGTGGGTTCCTAGACCATGAAATCAGAATGGCGTGGGGCACTTGTGGAGGACTTTGCACTGAAGTGTGCATTGTTCACAAACGAACACACCACGTGCTCCATCATCTCATTAAAACCATGAAGGAGGAAGAGCTGACAGAATCCAAACGAGCCATGGGTGATGGATGCAAAGAATTGTCTGCTATCCGTTACAGCTGAGTCCAGATGGGTGCGATGCCATTGATATATTCTGAAATTCAGTTGTGTTTTCAGAATGCAATAAAAGGAAAAACATTTATTGCAGTTTGTGACCTCGATTCCTTCCCCCGTCCCCACCCTGCTTTCCCTGGGCATCCCCACCCCGCTCCGGCATGGAGGTTTGTGCATGACCAGGTCTCAGATCGGGGTGGCGAAGGACTCCACCATCACAGCCAATTACAGCTCCTCTGGGAAGCTGAGCGTGTTCTCATGTCTCCAGAAAGGAGGCAAAGTCTTGGAGAGATGAGATGATTGTCCAAGCTCACGTGGGGAGTGAGTCACACCGCTGGGACTAAAATCAAGTCTATTCGTGTGTTCTGCAAGACTCCCAATGGCTCATCCAGTCTCCCAGCCAACGGGCAGTGAGACGCGATCTCTGTAGAATGTGAGAGGAGGAGAGACTGGGAACCGGTGCTACTTGTCGCTGAACAGCGGACACGGTGGAGAGGTGCTCCCTGCACCACATTCTCTAACCAAAAGAGCAGATTTGAATCCTTCATTCATTCCTCAGCTCTGCCATCTCTGGAAGGAAGCAGGACAGCTACCCAGGCACTTAATCTCTGCAGCCTCCCTCTGGAGCTAGAGAGTGAGGGGGGGATGGTTCTGACTCAGTACGGAAGGCAGCTGGCCAGCATCGTCAGCTTGTGCCATGGGGAGGCTGCTCTGGACCGGCGCGGGAACAGCCACAGGGCAGAGCTGGCTTAGGAACCTTCCTTTCTGCTTCCAGCAGCCAGTGGGCTGACAGCTGCTGCGCAGCCGCGGGGAGGTAAGCCAGGCTCCCCGGCATTCGCTGTGCATCGAAGGAGAGCGAGGGATGTCAGGGAAGTTTCACGCTGATATTTCTTCTTGTTTGTGCACAGTTCTGCCATGCTCTGCTGCGCACACTTGTCCCTGGTGTGTAAGGATGGAGGCGATCGCCGCCCCTGCCCACCCCTCTACCTCGCTGTGTCCTGCAGACGCACCAGGCTCATTCCCCGCTCAGGGCTCTTTAGTTTGCAGATCTGTCAGCCTGAATTTTGTGCTTTTCCCCAGGAGCACTGCACAGCCACCTCCTTCTTGTACAGTTTGAATTCATCCTTCCCAGAGACTCATTCCTTGGCCAGCTGTGGTCAGGCGGTTCACCCTCTGCACCCCGGCTCACCTGGCACTCATCGCTCTGAAGGAGCTGCTGGATATATGCTTGTGTACACATCTTATCTTGACTGAATGTCACCCCTCACTCGACCGTGAACTCTGGGAGGTAGGACCTCTTCCACCCTCTTATCTACCTTCCCTCACCAGCCACAGTGGTTAATCCCATCAGTGTTTCCTTCAGAAAATCTCCTTGGTATCAGACAGTAGGGAGGAGCTTCTTCTGCTCAAGATGGAATAACAAGGGCCTGATTTATTCTCCTGCCTAAGACAAGGAAGGAGGAGAAGGAGGAGGAGGAGGAGGAAAAGGAGGAGGAGGAGGTGAAAAGCATATGAAATGATGGTTTGGAAGATAGTGGACATCAGGCAGAGGACAGTGATCTCTATGTATCACCAGAATTTCAACCAGAATGGAACAGGCCAATCAGAGGCCTCCATCCCAAGGGTCCACACTCTTGGTGGTCTGTGGACCAAGATGGGAATCAGGAAGTGGGTCCTGGCCCAGGAAATCAGGATAGCACGGGATGCTTGAGTGGAGGACTATCCCCCCAGCAGAAGGATGGTTTGGAAGTTAATGATGGAATGTTATGAGCCAGCTTACTCACTTGAGGGAGTTTCTGAGGTTCTGTTCATGGTGGAGGAGCCAAGGAAAAACCCAGGGGTCTGAGAAGACCAAGGTGGGAGAGCTCACAGGCCAGAGTTCCAGAGAGGAGATCATGCACACAGAGGGAGCCCTGGAGATGTGATGAGGACGCCCTTGAGCATTCAGATGAGTGCGGATCCGTGGAGTATGGGATCCTAGCACGGAACCCATAGCCAGGAAGATCATCCAAAAGCATTAGTTGTAAATGGCACTCACACCGAGCTGAGGATAGTGTCTGTACTCACCAGCTAGGCTGGAAAACAGAGGGTTTCAGGAGTCAGGAACACAGAGCTGTAGACTGTGTACTGTGTCGAAAGACCCATCCAACAAAAGACAAGATGCAAAGTTCAAACTATTTCCAAATATATCAACTGCCTTCCAAAACAAAGCTCAAGATTATTTCTAGGAGTGCAACAGGGTAAAATGCACATTGATTAGCATGCATACAAGCAGGGAAATATGAGCATCATGAGCTACTATTCCAGCCCGTTGAGATTGACCTACAGCTGACCAGATGTTAGAATTAGCAGACAAGGACATTAAAATGGTTATTGTAATTGTATTACATATGTTCAGAAAGTTAAGTAGAGAGAAATAGGAAATATTTTAAAAAGGCATAAATCAAACATAAAAATGAAAATTGCAATTTTTGTGTTGAAAAATATACTGGATAAGATTAGTAGCAGATCATGAACCTGAAGACATAGTGAAGGGTGGATGGGAGGGACCCCGTGAGCTGAACCGCTGAGAACATGGCTGGGCCCGGGTCCCTGGCGGGCTGCGGAGGGAGGGCTGGGAGACAAGGCAGGAGCCCATGCTGGGAGTCAAGGGAGCCTGAGGACAGGGCTCAGCCTTTGCAGAGGGGTCGTTTTTGTAGCCTGCATCCACCATCCAAGCTTTGCAGGTGCCCAGCACACCGTGCCTGTCACTGTCATGGGGCCCGAGATGTCCCCTTCACTGAAGAACCAAGTGAGAACACAAACGTCTTATCAGACATGCCATCGTTTTACCAAGGTTTTGTCCCCTTTAAGAAATGATTCAGACTTGTTCGCATGCGCTTCCTTCTCTCCACTCACCCTGTCTGTCACGCGAAGGCTCCGCTCCGACCCGGAGCTGCGTCCTGAAGACAGAGAAGTCCACGCTCCCAGGGTCTCCTGTCAGATCGTGAAGGAACACAGATGAAACGGGGGTCAGAGGTCACGTAGCAGCCACTTTTTGACAACGAGAAAGCCAAAGGACTTACAACCCAGGCCAATTCCTTTCCCTTTCATTTATTCTTCTTATTCTCTTCATAGAATCTAATTGTATCAAATTTTCATAACATTTTGTGCATCACAACTTCCTGCACATACATGTTCTTACCTGCCTTCGTAGTAGCACTGTGATGTGTTCCCGTTTTTAGGGTAACCATCTCACTGAGAAGGGAAAGGTGGCTCAGACGTGGGAAAGAGGTGCCCAGAGGGCCCTGGGGCAAACGGCCGATGGGGTCTCCACCTGGCTCCATCCACGTGCCAGCCCTTGCTTCTTCCCTCAGCACAGAACTTCTCACAGGAGAACAGGATGCTGTAGAGGCTCTCTTTCCTCCTACTTAACTCGGACAGAGGACTCTCTCTAAGTACCAGCTTAATCGCCCTTCCTTGGACCAGCTCCCACTGAACACGAGTGCCAGACTTGGGAATGGCCAGGGCTTCCTCCAGGGAGCTTCCTCTGTCTAGAGTTTGTCCTTCCCAACTCCAAAGCCTTCTAATCAATGCAGGGTATCTGGAAACCAACATTTGCTTGGCTTTCTTGGTTTTGCTCGTTTGCCTCCTGATTGGTTTTACGGACAAGGAAGGATGCCTTTGCATTTAGGAGCACGGTGTTGTAGACAGAGTGGTGCAGAATGATACGGGCTTCCCTGTACCGATGACTTGCAAATCATTGGTTGCAAAAGTGTAGAGCTCACTTTTTATTTTCCATAAAAGAGAGTGGGAGAACCGTTGGAGAGCAGGTCATTTTCAGAACAAAGAACTGTCTGGCATGTCCTTTTTACACAGCCAACGCCTTCTCCTCAAATTGCCTTGGAAGTGGTTGGACATGAGGGTCAGGCAGCCGCAGTTTTAATGGGTTCCAGTGGATTGCGCTGAGTGCGGGGAAAAGTCAAAGTGACTGATTCTTTGTTCGCTCATAGATGTTCTCTTGGACAAACTGTCTCCATCTGTGACATGTGGGTAAAAGTCTCTTTTCACCTGCCCACTCTGCTGCAATGTGGAAATAATAGGATGCATTTTACTCAAGAAAAAAAAAAGAAAGAAAGATAATCCAAAGAGCTGCACCTCCTCATTCCTTCTCTGCCCACATTGATATATGGCCTTTGTGCATTCAGATTGCCAAGTCACTTAAGAGCATTCCAATTTCTCTTCTTTCATTTTTGAAGTGGTTGCATTGAACGACGTAGACTTTTACAATTATTCGTCACTGGCCATCTGTCACCTGATCCTTTTTTGACCATGCATAAAGAATATTTCTGGCCATACTAAACCTTGTCGCTCAGCAGGGATTCATTGATCATTGATTCAGTGAATAAATGAATGGGAAACCTGGGAACAGGTTGTTAATGCCCAACATGACACTCTACCACCTCACTGCCGTAAGCCTGCCTTCAGTTGTTCCCCGATGATGGCTCAGGGGCCATTGATGAAGAAGCTACACTGTGCCGTACTGTTGCTGCTGATCAGAGACAAGGGAGTCAGGGAGCCGAAGACAGACGGGTCCCAGACGCGGTGACTGCGAAGAACGACGGCCATTAAGGAAGGCACAGCGGTTCTACTTCTGTCTAAGGTGACCGACTACTACACGACCTGAGAAGCCAAGAAAACACCACAAAATGCTGGAAAAGATACATCTAGAAAATTGTTTTCAGCCAGGCGCTGTGGTACGTACCTGCAATCCCAATACTTGGGAGGATGAGATAGGAGGGTCGAAGGTTCAAGGCCAGCAGTATGTGGTAACTTAGCAAAACCCTGTTTCAAAATAAAAAATAAGCCGGAGTGGTGGCGCACACTTGGGAGGCTGAGACCGGAGGATCCAGGTTCGCGGCCAGCCTCAGCTACCTAGTGAGGCCCTCCGCAACTTAGTGAGAGCCTGTTTCAAAATAAAGAATAAAAAATAGGGCTGGGGGTGTAGCTCAGAGGTAGAATGCCCCTGAGTTCAATCCCCAGTACCGTAAAATAAATAAATAAATACATAAATAAATAAATAAAATAAGGCTGGGGATGTACCTTAGAGATTGAATGCCTCTGGGTTCAATCCCCAGTACTGCAAAGAAAATTATTTTCAGTACTGAACTAAACTTAAAAGAAAGGAAATGTTCATGGGGAGAAAGGAAGACAGCCTTTGAAAACCCAAGCATTCAGTGTGCGCTGAGGTTGTGCTGCTTGGGGCAGGAGTACTGGTCTCCTTTGTGCTGAGACTTGGAGCTCAGTGCCCACATGGGGTAACAGATGGGATCTTGGGCCCATGTGAGACATTTTGGACTGAGAACTTTACCTCAACTGGGTGTCTTCAGAAGGCTGTGCCTTCCTTGACATGCGCCCCAGAACAAAAGATACCTGTCCATCAGCACAAGAGAAAACAAAGAAATCCAATGGGCTCTGATGAGAAAAAGAAATTACATGTGAACTTGGAAGCCCGGGGGCATACCTCCTAAGTACCAGGGCCGACAGCTATCACACCTACCTGTGTCATTACAAAGGAGAACTGCTGTGTAATACTACCATGGCGCAAACTGAAATCACGAGACACCCAGCCACACGTCTTACCTACATGCATGATTGGATTCATGCTATTGAAAAAGTAATGCAGAGATACGTACCCATTTCAGAAGGGGATCTCTGTCTGGGGACTGGAGGAGGACAGAATGCATGTGAGGAGAGGCATCCAAGGGGCTTAGGTCCTGTTGGATGGGTTCTGCTTTGTAAGTTGAAAGTGGCTACATCACTTCTGTAATTATTACTTACAAACCACATACATATATAGCCTTTACATATACAGGCTCAAGAGGCAGATTCTGCTTCGTAAGTTGAGTAGTGGCTACATCACTTCTTTAATTATTATTTACAAACCATGTACACATGTATCTAGCCTTTATATACAAGGGTTCAAGAGGCTGGCCTTGAACCTGTGACCCTCCTGACTCAGTCTCCCAAGTCCTGGGATTAAAGGCCTGTGCCACCACACCCAACTATTTGTATACATGTATGGGGGACCGTTGTGATGTTTTGATGTATGCATACAACCCTGAATGATTGGATCAAGACAACTAATATATTTATTACCTCACCTACCAATTTTTACAGTGAGATATTGAAATGTATCTTAGTTATTTTGAAATGTGCACTAGCACTGGCTATAGTGCCTGGGGAGCACTAGGTCCCGACTGCTCCTCTATCTGAAGCTTTGTCCCCTGTGGTCACTCCCCCGCCACTGCACCAGCATCCAACCACCTCTCCTTCTCTCCACAGCTCTGAATTTGACTTCGCCAGCTCTCAAGTGCAGTATGTGTCTTTTGTGCCTGGTTTCTTTTATTCAGCATAACGTCCTCCAGATTCATCAGTGTTGTTGCAATGACAGGAATGTCCCCCTTTTAAGGCTGAGTGTCATCCCACCATGTATGTTATCTAATTAGAAGAGCACAAAGAGACGAGAATGAAGACAGCCTGTGGGAGTGACAGGGCACCCAGAGGGGACCGACCTCCAAAACAGGCCCAGAAAGAATAGTAAAGGAAATACTGCCTGGAAATTTCCCAAGTCTGGGAACAGACACCACAGGCAATGGAATTCGACCCAGAGGTGTTCACCAGGACACACCGTAATCCAATGATCAGGAGCCGAAGACCCAGAAAGAATGCAGAAATCAGCGAGAGATGAGACGTATGTCACATTCAAGGAAGCCACGATACAGCTTCAGCAGATTCCACAGTAAGATCCCTGCAGGCCAGGAAAAGTGGGTAATATATTCAAAGTACTGAAGGAAGCCAGGTATGGTGGTGCACACCTGTCATGCCAGTACCTGGGAGGCTGAGAAAGGAAGATCACAGGTTCAAAGACAGCCTTAACAATTTAGCAAGAACCTCAGCAACCTACTAAGACCCTGTTTCAAAATAAAAAATAAAATAGGGATGGGGTGTAGCTCAGAGGAAGAATGCCCTTGCATTCAATCCCCAGTTACAAAACTGTCACCAACCCCGAGTTCCAAAACTCTTAACCAAGAATACTTTTATCTTTCAGAAATAAGGAAGAAATAAGAACTTTTGCAGACATGCAAATGCTAAAAGTGGTCGTCATCACTAGACCTGCTTTCCAGGAATTATTGGAGGAAATTTTTAAAGCTGAAATAGAAGGCTGATAAATTACTCACAAAAAACATAAAATATGAGCTTAATGACATAAGAAATACATAGTTATACTCTGAATTCTCTAATACCGTAAGAGTGGTCGGTAACACAATTCTATGCCTACTAGGAAGGTTAAAAAGTCAAACTATTCAAAACAACCGCCACTACAGTAAATTGTAGAAATCGAGGAGAGGGAAGAAAGCATTGTTTTTGTATGGGATGGAAGCAAATTCTAAAGATGAGATGTTTCATGGAAGTCTCATGATAACCGCAAAGTGCTTACACAAAACATAAAAAGAGGAGATTCAAAGCATACACTCGTGGAAACCATGAGCCCACAGAGGAAGACAGCAAGAGGGGAAGAATGTAATATTGTTCCCTGACAGCAAGTAAGTTTCGTGAGATCATGATAAGATGAAGTTTCATTCTAAAACCTACATTTTTATAAAGGACTCAGGCAACAGTAATATAACGGATACAGAGGAAAGAATGATCATAATAAAACCAATTAAAGGCCCTTGTACAGTTTAAGAAAAGAAAGTATGCTCTCTCTCTCTCCTATGAGGCAGCCAGAGAGAAACTGGGAAGCTAAAGAGACTTTAGATCCATGAAGAGACAGTCCAGTTAAGATACTGGAAGGGGATTAAGGGAGGTGGGTGGGAGGGAGATTTGATGGAGGAAACGTTCAAACGATGCTACATGTATGTGGACACGAAATTATCAGTCCCAATCTCAATACCATGTCCATGGAGGGGAGAGAGCAGGGTGGGGTCATGAGGGGAACACGCCAAGCTGTGTGCACGTGTTCCCTCACTCTGAACCTCATTATGATGTGTAATTACGGTGCGCCAATAAAAGTATACTTAAAAAGACAAGAAGGTAGAGACATCGCTGAATTTAATGTCTTCTCAAATAAAGTAGAATGCTGTGATTGAGATGTAAGTACTAAAGTTCAAAAATAGCATGTATAGCCAATAGGGGAGGTAAAGAAACCTAACCAGAAAATCAAAGACAGATACGAGAAAAACAAGAAGAGAAAAGGTGTAGAGACAGGAAGCACTACATAGAAATGAAAAAACGTGAATTGTATCAGTTACCACAAGAGATATAAACATTGCTAACCTCTGACATATACCCAAACTCTCTCTCTCTATATATATATATATTTTTTTTTAAATTTTATTATTATTTTTAAATTATGCATGCGTTGTAAGCATACATCTTTGTTAGGTACAAATTGATAACGACATATGTGCCCACATTTCTCATTTGACCCCTTCCCCAAATTCCCACCCCACTCCCTCGCCCTCCCTCCCTCTCAAGTTCAGTTTGGTGAGTGACCTTGATGTACATTAGGGTGCCCTCCCATCCATCCCTTTTGGTTAAATCAACTTCTTTGTTTTTCGAGGGTCCCTTCTTTTCCATCTGGAGACCCTCTTATGCCCCATCTTCCCCCTAGCATTTGCATATTAGGGAGAACATATGCTTCTTTACTCTTTGTGACTGGCTAATCTCACTTAACATGCTTTCCAGTTGCATCCATTTCCTGGTAAATGACATGATTTTGTTCTTCTTTATGGCTGAGTAACCAAACTCTATATATATTTAAAGAATGTGTATTCTTTTTTTCAAGAGTCACAATAATAGCAAAACAAAAATAAAACAAAAAATGAAGTTAATTACAAACTAAATATATAAGGCATAAAAAGACCAGGAAGTGAATATAATATAACACTGACTACACAGAAATAAAAGGATTTTCCAGGATAATAACCACAGAAATAAATAACTATGATAAAAAGGACAATTTACATTTCTGCGCTTGTATGCTCCTCAAGTTAAACTGAGAAACATAAGCAAAATTGCTAAAATTGTAAGGAAAAATAACAAATCAAATATTCAGTGGGTGATTTCAACTCACCTCTCTTACTAGTGGATAGACCCAATGGACAGTAAGTAAAACACAATTAT
Source organism: Graphiurus murinus (assembly GCA_004027655.1). Lineage (NCBI taxonomy): Eukaryota > Metazoa > Chordata > Mammalia > Rodentia > Gliridae > Graphiurus > Graphiurus murinus. Next base: position 44,494 of record PVLC010001436.1, read on the forward strand.
CAAGTTCAAGCTAATGGATAGAAGTAAAAATCAGCATAAACCAAGTGAAAAGTCAAATCACTGGATGGAAGAAGATATTTTCAACAGATATGCTCATCAAAGGATCAGTGTCCAGTATATAAAGAGCTTCTTTCAAACAACTAAGGAACAGTCAGAGAATCCTGTACGTAAATGAATGAGTAAAGACAGGTCCCCATGGCAGAGCGGTCTTTGAAGGGATACCAGCTCACTCTAAACTTTGTCCTCCTCAAAAGTCATATATTGAAGCCCTAATCCCCACTACCTTAGAATAGGATTGCATTTGAAGATAGAGTCTAAGAGAAGTAGTTAAATTGAGGTCTCTGGAGTGAGCCCTAATCCCACAGGACTGGTGTCTTCAGAAGAAAAGGAGATTAGGACATACACAGAGATGACCACACCTGGATCTCAGTCCTCCAGCCTCCAGATACACAAGAAAATCTCTGTGGTTTAAGCCACTCAGTCTGTGGTACTTTGTTATGGCAGTCCTAGCAAACATATACACTCTTAATCAAAGAAATGCAAATTAAAATTACACTGTGGCCAGGTGTGGTGGTGCAGGACTGTAATCCCAGTACTTCAGAGGTTGAGACAGGAAGATCACAGGTTCAAGACCAGCCTTAGCCACTTAGTGAGGCCCTCAGCAACCTAGCAAGACTCTATTTAAAAATTAAAAACAAAAATTAAAAGGGCTGGAGTTGTAGCTTGGAGATAAAATGCCCCTGGGTTCAATCTCTAGTAACACACACACACACACACACACACACACACACACACACACACACAGTGTTGAGAACCATTCCACACCCAATAGAGTCAACAACAAAACTAGAAGTGATTTATCAGATGTGGAGAAGTGGAGAATTTAATATAAATTTTATTCAAGTATAAAGTCTATGAAGAATTACACAAATGACTGAGTATACACACTGACCACACTCAGTGTTCTCCACACAAGTCATCAACACCTCCTTCCAATTAAGACCCCTTCCTGAAAAACAATCACCAGCCGGGCGTGGTGGCGCATGCTTGTAATGCCAGTACTTGGGAGGCTGAAACCAAAGGATCCAGGTTCGCGGTCAGCCTCAGCTACTTAGTGAGGCCCTCCACAACTTAGTGAGACCCTGTTTCAAAATAAAGAATAAAAGTGGGGCTCAGGTGTAGCTTGGAGGTAGAATTCCCCTGAGTTTAATCCCCAGTACCGCAAAACACAAACAATCACCATGGTGACATTTAATGTCAAAGGTAAGGTTTGCTGCCTTCTGAATTTTCTGTAATTTTTCTGGCTCCTCTCACTTAACATCTGTGAGATCTGCTTTGTTGTAGGGAGCAGCAATCCAATTGTGTAACAATACCACTATTTATGCATTTTTCTCTTAATGGATTTTTAATCTCTTGAGATTAAAAAAAAAGAGATTAAGACCAGCATGGTGGCATGGTGGCGCATGCCTGTAATCCCAGTACTTGGGAGGCTGAGACAAGAGATTGCAGGTTCAAAACCAGCCTCAGCAATTTAGCAAGACTCTCAGGCACCTAATGAGACCCTGTTTCAAAATAAAATAGGACTGGGGATATAGTTTGGAAGTACAATGCCCATGATTTTAATCTCCAGTACCATTAATTAATTAATCAACTAATTAATTAAAAATGAAACCATTTTCTAGTGTTGTTCTTCAGAAATAGTTTTGATGTAAATATTTTTATGCGGGGCCCTGGGGGTTTTGGCCTCATGGAGTACAGATAGTCTCTCCTCCTCTTGCCTTGCTGGCCCTCTGCGTAAAGCCTTCCTGAGAGTAGAGCCCTTGCACTGTTCTCTCTCTGCCTCCCGCTCCCATACTCTGAGCTCCGCAAACTCTACCCAGCCTAACGTGGACTGAGACCCACAGAATTGTGAGCAGATAAATATTCCTTCCCTTAAGTTGTGGTCTCCAGGCATTTTGAGTGAAACAGTGCTGAATAGAATGTTAAGTGAAACTGCCAAACAGCTAGCTGACCCCGGAGGTATTTTTGGTTTGTTTTGTGTTTATCAATTTACACTCCAAACAACAGTAATTGAGAGTCAAGGTTGATATACATCTTCAGCTCTTAATATTGCCATTCACCCTTTCTTCTTTTGAACTAATCTGTTGGGTATGCGGTGATCTCACACTTTCACTTTAATTTGCATTTCTCTGATGTCTAATGAAGCTGAACACCTTTTTATGCATTTATTGGCAAGTTGCACATCTGTCTTTTTTTTTTTTTAAGAATCTCTTCAAGTCTCTTGCTCATTTTTTTTCAGTTTAAATGGATATATTAATTCTATTTTTATTTATTTTTAATAGGTATATTCATATGGTTCACAAGTCAAAAGGTACAGAGAAGCACATGGTAGAAAGTTCTTTATTCCTGAAGCCAGGCTACCTGGTGCCATTGTTTCCCCCAGATCACCTGCTATTTTTGTGAATTTACTGCCACAGATATTTTACATGCATAAAACTAGTACATGTAGTATTTTCCCCTTTTAAAAAGTGTCTTTCCTCTTTTTATAGAAATGGTATTATACTGAACATTGTTGTGCATATTGCATTTGGAAGGAAATGGTTTGATTGAGGTATAAATTTACCCATAAAATTGAATTGCCATAAACCTTGTCCTTTTAAATTATATAATTTAAGCCAGGCATGGTGGCACATGCTTATTTATAATGCTGGTACTTGAGAGGCTAAGACAGGAGGATCACAGGTTCGAGGCCAGCCTCTGCAATGTAGCAAGTCTCACTACTTGTTAAGGCTTTCCTCTAACCTGCAATCCTACTTTTTTCAGTCTCCCAAGTACCGGAATTATAGGCGTGCATCACCATACCAGGCTGTCTTTCTTTCTCCCTCCCTCCCTCCCTTCCTTCCTCCCTTCCTTCTTTCCTTCCCTCCCTCCCTCCTTTCCTTCTTTCCTTCCTTTTCTCTTTCTCTCTCACTCTCTCCCTTTTTCCTCCTTCCTTCCTCTCTCCCTCTTCCTTCCTTTTATTTATTTATTTATTTATTTATTTATTTATTGGTACTAGGGATTAAACCCAGAGTCATTCTATCTCTGAGCTACACCCCTAGTCCTGTTGTGTTGTGTTCTGAAACCGAGAGTCTTGGTTCCCTGGGCTTACGTTTGTGTGTGGCTGGGGAGAGACAGCATACCTTCAGACAGATGAGTACCTAGATTTTCTCAGATCTGGATACACATAAAGAAGCTTAACATGGCTTAGACTTGCAGGATGTCAGAAAGGAGGGGGGCTTCTCAAGTTAGGTGGTGGAGGGAGGCCTGTCTGTCGAGTTGTCTTGTGAGCTAAGAATAAGGGACGAGAGGGAGGCCGGAGGATGGATGGAGGATAGGATGGTACGCCCAAGAGAGCAGCAGGTGTGCAGATCTAGGATGAGAACAGAAAGAAGAATAAATGACAGCATAGCAGGATGGAGCAAACAAAACGGAGCAGAATAGAATGGGACCAGGGTCCTGTAAGACTAGAGGCCGAGCCACAGGACCCTGGGTGGATTCCAGCTGCCGTGGGAAGCCAGTGTGTGGCTCACCTGGAGAGTCAGACTGCATTAGGTTGAGCCACATGGAACTCTCACTTCCATAGTCAAAACCAGATGAATATCGGCAACTTTGCGAGGCTCAACCCTATGTGTATCTATCGGTACTTTTCAGCTAGTTGTTATATGGGACAAATGATATTTACAACTCTAAAACTCAGTGCATTTCTAACAAGATGACATGAGGGCAAGTCTCGAGTTCCATTTCAAATCCAACTAATGACATGTCAGAACCAAGGGTAGTCAGTTTGAAAAATCATACTAAGTATCTGTCGCCAAAGGGGACGTGAGTCTCAGATCCAGCTGGGGTAAACAAGAGCAAGTTGCTGCAAAAAGCAAAAGCAAAGCCAGGTGTGGTGACGCACACCTAATCCCAGCGCTTGGGAGGCTGAAACAGGGATTGCAGGTTCACGGCCAGCCTCAGCTACTTCATGAGGCTCTCAGCAACTTAGTGAGACCCTGTTTCCAAATAAATAAAATAAAATAAAATAGGGCTGAGGGTGTAGCTTGGAGGAATGCCTCTGGGTTTAATCCCCAGTACTACAAAAGGAAAAAAAAAAAAAGCAAATACATCAACAGTCTTGTGTGATTATGAAGGCTGAATGTTTAAAGCAGTTTAAAAATTAACATGAATCTCTGACCTACTTTATTGTGTTTATACTGCATTTTAAGAAATTGGGTTGAGAAATTTAGGTTAATGGGCAATGCACTGTGTTTTTTTCCCCATTTTAAACATTCAGGGAACTCCGTTCTTGGTTAGTGTTTTCAAAGAGAATCAGCATCTTTTAGAACAAGTTGCTGATTCTAAATGAAAGGTATTTATATCCTAAAGGAATGACAAGCAGATGGGAGGTTCATTCCTGCCACCTCAGGGAGGTGTAAACAGTGTAGTTAAAGGAGGGTAGAAAAAGAACCTTAAAAATGTATTGGCAGCCAGGCAGGGTGGCGCATGCCTCCCGGTATTGGGGAAGCTGAGACAGGAGGATCAGAGGTTTGAGGCCAGCCTCAGCAACTTAGGGAGGCTCTCAGCAACTTAGCAAGACCATGTTTCAAAATAAAATAGAGCTGGGAGTGGGTGTAGCTTCAAGGCAGAATGTCCCTGGGTTCAGTCCCCCAGGACCACACACACACACACACACACACACACACACACACACGCACAGTGTTATTAGCAAAAGGATTTCAGAGAATGGGGTTGAAGCAGAGCTGAGTGTGACGCTGGGCACGTTGCTGGGCTTCTCTGAGTCTCGCCGCCATGGCTATAGAGACAGATATAACAAAACTTACATCCAAGCATAGAAAGTATAAATGAGATCTGAAATGCAGGGAGCCTCAGGACCCCACCCGGCACGCAGATGTGCACACAGCACATGGGAGGTGCCATGGCGCCCCTTCCCATTCTGTTATCTGATGATGATAACGTGAGTTACGGCTTCCTTCGAAATGCAGCCCAAGAGGCGAGGTTTGGCTCCCACTTCCCATCATACGGGGACAGCGGGCTCTGGTTCTGCGAGCTCTTTGTCTTCTTCGAGCTGTGAGGGAGGTCAGAGCTGTCACTCCCCGCTCACAATCTGTTGTCCCCGTGAAACGGCACATTCACCTCCTCCCCTTTGTCACAGTTTCTCCCTCTCTGTCTCTTCTACCACTCTTACTTTTTCCTTGTCAGCCACTGCTGATCCTTTAGAAGCCTGAAGGCTGTAAATTAAAATCAATAAAATCTTTAAACCACAAGAACAATGTCCTGCATGTAGCCAAGATGGAGAGCCCTTTGGCGTCCACAAAGCCCCCTGTGGCGGGTAGGGGTGAGGCTGGGACTTGCAGCTCGCCCCTGTGCATCCCTCCACTTCCCCCGCTCCAAACTGCTTTGGCCGGCAGAGCTCGATGACACATGAGTCCCCATGTCGTCACCTTGGCCCGCAGGAGGCAGATAGCAGCCGACCGACTGCGTTTGATGTCCTGGGAAGGAGCAGGAGATGAGAATCAGCCTGGTGTGAAGAACAATGATAGCTGTGGTGTTGGAGTGGCTTGAAGACTTTCATGGTTCTAGTTAAACTCGAAGGCAAAAAAAAAAAAAAAAAAAAAACCAGCTTATTGTGAGTGTTATTAAAAATGTTATTAAGGACTCATATGTATCAAGCACAGTCCAGGTCTGATAAGCTCCTTTTCACTTGTGTGATCCGAGCCGACGGGGAGTCTCACATCCGTTTACTGGATTTCTAGAGCAGACAAGGCTATTTTTAGCTCCTCTCTTGCTGGGTGTTAACTCTCCCAGAGTGGTTGGAGGTCAGCATGGAGGAAGAGCCGTCCGCTCCCTCTGCACCCCCAGGCGGTTGGCTAGATGTGGTCTGAGGATATACTTCGCTCTGCCCCTGTAGGTACCACGCAGTCAAGACCCAGGACAAGAGCAGGCGACACATGCGGCTCGTCCCGACTGCTGGGGTTTTCCAGTTGGGCATCTGTTATAGTTAGACAGAATGGCCCTGGAAGAGCTCATAAATTGGTGTTGGAAGTTGATGTAACTGTGTCATGGGGACTGTCATTCCCAGCCTTGGATAAATCCATTGTAATGGATTTCCCTGGGGGGTGGCCCAGGCTGGTAGGGTGTGGATAGGAAAGGTGGCCCTGGGGGTTCGGCCTTGGGGATTATATCCGATTCCCCCTCCCCTTGAGCCCTCTCTGTCCTCCGACCTGCGTAATATGATACCAAAGCCTTGCTCTCTCAGCCTCTTTCCACTTCCTGCCTCCATGTTCTAAGATCAATGGTCCTTGGCCTCATATGGACTGAACTCTAGAACCGTGAGCTAATAAATCTTCTTTCCTCTGAGTTACATGGTCCAGTCTCTTAGATTATAGCTGTGGGAATGCTGACAAATACACCATCTCAGGGAACCATCTCTGGGCACGCAATGGCTCTTGCCTCTGGAAGGAAAAGGAGAGAAAGATACCTGTTTCCCATGGTTGAGTGGCATTTGGCTGCCAGAAGACCAAGAAAAATCTAAGGGTCCCTGCAGAGGCCTTCTTCCTTTCTACACCTGCTCTGTTACTAACAACTTTCAGTTTGTGGGGGTTCTCTCAGTTTGTGAAAGGTCCCTGGGCAAGGTAAGATGGAGATTTGGTCACTCATGGGGTAAGAAGGGGCTGGACCCAGGGGCCCTAGCTTTGATTTTTTTATGGTACACAGCACCTCTTCTATACATTTCTGCATATTCTTGTGCATGGTTAGTAAGGTCGACCTGTAGTTTTTAGGCCCCATGGCTGGTGACAGAGCACATGACACACTTTGCAAGAAGAAACCTTATGTAATGATGTACGTCTAGGCACCCTCTCTGAGCCTGGGCTCCTCTTTGGGAAGAGTGAGGGCAAGAGGGTGCTCTCTCATGGTGAGACGGAGCATGCTGCAGGACATCAGGGGGTCGCTGAAGAGCACCCCTTCCCTCCCTGAGTTTGGAGCTCACTGAGGGACAGGCAAGAGTCTGACAGATGGAGGCAGAAGTGTCTGCTTTGTTGGTGGCACAGTTGATTGGAGAACCCAGCTCTAGACCTGCATCCCGAAGGCCTTACTAATACTCCGGCTTGGGAACCACATCCACAGCACAGGAAGTGGTGACCACTCTCAAGCCCCATTCTTCCAGCTGCTACAGCCGTGATGGGTGTTAGGTCGGAGGGTACATGGGGCCTGGTGGGTATCCCAAGTAACCTCAGGCAGTAAAAATAAAATGCAGCCGCACCATAACAAGTCAAAATGGGGCAGCCTGAGCAACCTAGGGAGCAGGTACAGGAGCAGGAAAATAGTCATAAGGGGGAACATCCCAACCCTCATCACAAATGTCAGCCTTGACCACCCCCAACCAACTGGGCCCAGCTGTTCCTGGAGCCAGGCTCTACCCCTCCCCTGTTTTCCCTGCTATAAAAATTTTTTCACAGACCCCTAATGCTGCTGCTCTCCTGCGTGAGACAGCCTGACAGCTTCCCTTTAATGAACCTTCCCTGATTAGACCAGCCTCCGGGGTCTTTTGTCTCTTGGGTTGTGCCGATCACCTTACAGTGGGGAGGAGGCGGGAGGGCCAGGCCCTGCAGGCAGGTCCAGAGCATGGTGGGAACCCGGGAGGACTGTGCTGTGTGCTGCTGCTCCTTCTTCTAAACTGTCTTGCAGATGGATCACACCTAGTCTCTGGGCTGGAGTAAGGGACCGTAAAGAGAGGCCAGGGTAGTCACTAAGGCTAGTGGGAGTCCTAGAGTTCCTGCAAATGACATAATTTTGTTCCTCACTATGGCTGAGTGAAATTACATTGTGTGTGTATGCCACAGTTTCATAATCCATTCTTCTGTCGATGGACACCTAGGCTGGTTCCACAGTTTGGCTGTTATGAATTGTACAGCTAAAAATATGGATATGCATGTATCACTGTACTACTGGGACTTCAATTCCTTTGGGAAGATCCCAAGAGTGGTCTCTCTGGGTCATAGGGTGGTTCCGCTCCCAGTCTTTTGGGGAGCCACCACACTGATCTCCTAGTGGCTGTACTAATTTGCAGTCCCACCAAGAACGCACAAGGGTTCCTGCTCTCCCAAATCCCCCACAGCATTGATTATTGCTTGTATTCTTGATGACTGCCATCCTAACTGGAGTTAGATGAAATCTCGGTGTAGTTTTGATTTGTAGGAATACAGATGGAACGGGAGAATATTATGCTAAGCCAGATCAGCCAATTTCAGAAAGCAAAGGGCCGTATGTTTTCATTCATATGTGAAAGTGAGGGAAAAACTGGGAAACAAAGGGCACTTCAGAAAAATGAGGGGAGAAGCCAGGCATGGTGGCGCACGCTTGTAATCCCAGTACTTGGGAGGCTGAGACAGGAGGATCCAGGTTTTTGGCCAGCCTCAGCTACTTAGTGAGGCCCTCCGCAACTTAGTGAGACCCTATTTCAAAATAAAGAATAATAAAATAGGACTGAGGGTGTAGCTCAGAGGTAGAATGCCCCTGGGTTCAGTCCCCAGTACCATACACACAAAAAAATGATGGTAGATACTAGTAGAATAGTGGAAGGGGCCTTGGGGATCGAGGTGGGGGTAAAATGGGAGACATGATGAATATTCAAGTTCAAATGATGCTGTGTGCACATAGGAGCTGTCAGCACAAATGACGGAGCAGGATGGGGCCTGGAGGGAAATAAACCAAGAGCTGTGTGCATTCCGTCTCTCTGCACCTCATTGTGATGTACGATTACAATGCGACATTAAAAAGCAGCTTCTGTAGTGAGCGGTGTGGACAGCATGCCTGGTACATGCATAGGGCTTCCTTCCTATCAACCAGCCACACCCCATCTTTCTGGCTGCACAACCCCCACTTCTGTGGGCACGTAAGGACTAACGTGCCACATAGAATATGGGTGCTTTGGGCATTTGTAGCCCATTCATTCTTGCGTGTGTGTGATGCTGTGTTACTCTGCTAAATGCACGGAGACAGTGCTGAGCCCGCCAGGTCCCTGTTCTCAGAGAGATGGATCACCCGGAGAGATGGTCACAATGCCACAAGGAAATCAATACCAGAGCGTCGGGCCGTCAGGCAAGGATTGCGCCCCGTGGATATGGACTCTCTTGGTTCAGCATCTAGCTCTGCCATTTCCTATCGGTGTCATCTCGGCTGTGTTATCTCTGAGCTCTGGATGTCCCGAAATGTCGAAGGTGACTCATAATGGTACTGACCTCAAAGGGTTGTCGGGAGATTAAATGAGCTCATGTGCATAAAAGATTTAAGGAGGTGCCAAGGACAGAATAATTAGTATACCAGTGTTAAGTATTATTATTGAGAGTACCAGCAGGTCACCCAACTCGGTCTCCAGGGTTAGGGAAGGCTTCTTAGGAAGGGTTTCTCACCCTCATGACCATGGGCATTGGGCTAGTGGATTCTTTGTGGTGGGGGCTGTCTTGTGCATTGTAGAAGATTGAGCCCTGGCCTCTGCTCACTAGATGACAATAGCACTCCTCCCAGTTGCAACAACAAAATTGTGAGCACACATTGTCCTGTGTCCCTTGGGGAGGGAGGTTGTTCTGGGCTGGGGACTCTGCTCTATGCTGAGAAATAGATGACAAGAGAAGAAAGACCCATGATGCACCAGTACTGAGGGACACCAAGAGTGGGACGTGGCATCAAAGACCCAGCTCCCTATGAATCTCCCAGCCAGGTGAGTGCTGGCTTCTTGCCCCGCCCCGCCACACCAAAGCCTCAGGGTGGAAACCTTCTGAGCATTTGTTGGTGCATGAACACACTCAGATCCTGATGTGGTCCCTGGAGAGCATCAGCTGGATTGGGAAGCTCACACGAGCACAGAGCACGGAGCACAGACCTCATCGCTTCCGTCCCGTGTGGCCCAGCTTTCACAGAAGGGGACTGTTAAAGCTTCCAGCTGACTTTGAAGGACAAACAGAAAATCCCTGGCCAACCCGATGCTCTGTTTTACAGTACTTCATGCGGACAAATTGTTCCCCACTTTACAGAAGACCGTCCAAGAATCCAGTGGGAGAAATTTCCCTCTGGCTTTAGTACTAGGAAAAGAAGCATGCTTTCCGTTGTATATTTCAAAGTAGCTAGAAGAAAGGATTTTTTTGAATTTACCAACACAAAGAAATGATATGTGTTTGAGGCGATGGGTATGCCGCTGAATGCCCCGATTTGATCACTGCACATTGTATGCATATGTTGAAATATCGCACTCTACCCCCTCAGTACGTGTAATTATTTATGTGTCTCTTTTTAAAAATCATGCTCTTCCTAAACAATGGATTTTTTTTCCACATCTACCCTGAGTCATGAAGCTGATCGTATGTCTCTCTTTGCTCTCGATTCCGGGAAGGCTAGAGACACATTTATGGCCCATTTCAGGCAAGCAGATAGCATCTTTAGGCATAAATTAGGCGTGTTTTTGCCTACTCCCATATGCTGGGGTTTATTTTTTATTCTTTGACCTTATCTTTGGCTTATCTATTTTTAATTTTACTGTTATGGATTTCATAAGTCACTAGGATCCTTTCTGAAGCTAAGAAGTTGATTAATAATTTTTTTTAAATGGAAAATATTAAGTGAACATTGCATTCTTCATGCTGGTATGTTGCAGGATTTCTGCCCTCGCAGTGCACAAGCTTCTCTGCTCTTGCAAGGAGAGCCTAATTATCTGGATTTCTCCGTAGGTCAGAGTCCCTGCAACAGAGGTTAGCCCTCTGGAAGCCCATGATCTCCATCATTTCCATGACAATGTGCGGCGCTATTATGAGAACATAATTATAATTCCAGCACAAGAAGCAGCAGAAAGAACAATGGCACCAAGCTGCAGAATGACACAGAACTACAGAGAGATCTGCAAAAGGTCACCCTCTGTTCTCCAGTAATAACATTGAGTCTCCTTGGGGATGCAGGGTCTGTGGCCCGGGGCAAAATATAGATCCGTAGCAAGAAAAAGCCACGACTTGAATTATTGCTTAAATTATTGTTCTCTTTGCATTTTCACTTTCCTCTTTGGAATTCAATCCAGTCTGCAAGTTTCCTTCTGAAAATTCATGTTGCTCCTCCAAAGAGTTCTGGTGAAATATCGAAGGAGATACCCTCTGACAGTTTAGTTGTGAATCCAGACCGCAGAGCACACCGATTATTAATGTAATGTTTTAATAGTCCATCATCTATTAGAATACAAATTGAGCATCTGGGGGATGCATATGATATTTGAATCCTGGGGTTTCTTTTTGCACATTCGAACCCACATAGACAGAAGCAAATACAGAAAAAAGATGCATCCCATGTCTGTCAATTCTGCTATGATTGAAATGTAACCCACAAAGTTTATGTGTTGAAGACATAATCCCCAAAGCCATATGCTAATGGTATTGGGAAGTGAGGTAGTGTTTGGGGTGCAATTAGGATTAGTGGCTTTACAAGAAAGAGACACCTGAGCAGCTACACTTGCTCTGACTCAACCAGGGATGTGCCCTGTCATGTTAGGATCCAGCAAGAAGACCCTCGCCAGATGCTGAGCAAGTGCAAGAACTTCCCAGCCTCCAGAACCATAAACTCCATAAACCTCTCTTCTTTACAAATCATCCAGTCCTGGGTATTTTGTTATAGCAACAGATGACAAACTAAGAGGAGCTCCAAGTGAGAGAAATACAATGCAAAATGCAAATGAAATGTAAAATGTTGAAGGAGGGGACTGATCCTGCTAATAGTCAAAGATCTGTGACATAGATCTGAGCTTCATGATCAGATTCTAGGATTCTGGGATTCTCAATTCTATTTTCACCTTCCATGGACCTATCACCCAATTTGGGGGGAGGGCATTGACACCAGAGCACTTGGCCAAGAGCCCCCTAGCTTGGGCCTTGGCTGTCTGGCCGGCTCTCCTCCTCCTCCTCCTCCTTTTCCTCCTCTTCCTTCTGGTCATCTCACTGGCCTTCCTCCTGACCAAGCTGACTTACCACTGCCACCATTCTCTTAGCTTCGTCCTGTGTCTTGGAGCCTTTGGGCTCAGTGTCCCTCTGCCCAGACAGTGCTCCCACTCTGCCTTGCCGCCGTCCCTGGTTTCTCAGTGTGTGCTCACAGCAACCCCCCAACAGTGTGGTCCCAGGGACACGAGTTCTTGCCCCCATGCTGACACTGGCTTGCCAGTCCTCCCTTCCCTCTAGGACTCAGTTTCCTCCACTGCTCAGTGAGGGTGGGCAATCTGAGGCACGCACAGAGCTGCGCTTCCATGATCACATCCTGTAATTCAGGGATTACACACATGATCTTCTTTTGACCTTCCAGGGACCTCTAAGGAATCGACAGCATTTTAGGGTGTCATGATGCTATTCTGCAATTGCTTAACAGCGCCCTCAGGTTTTGTGGCTGGTTCTTCCATCCTTAGGAAGCTCACAAGCTTTTTTTTTTTTTTTTTTTTTGAAAAATCAAATTCAACACTGTATTGGTTTTCTATACAAAATCAAAACCAAGCAAAATTAAATGCCACTCTAAAGCTTAGTGTCTCAAAAACACCAAACTTTTAAAATCCCGTGTTCTGAGGGTTGACTGGGCTCTGTGGGGTGGTTCTCCTCCACGTGATGCAGCCAGGGCTCTGGAGGAAAACCCCACCCATCCAAGGTGGCCCACACGTGGCTGAGCGTTGGTGCTGGCTGTCGCCGGAGCTCAGCTGGGACTGTGGGCTGGAGCGCTTTGGTTTTCCTCCCTGTGACCTCTCCCTGGGGCCCAGGATCTGGTCAATTTCTAAAACAGAAAGTAGAAATTGCCAGTTCCGTAATACCTGCACTTGAAGGTCCCAGAGCATCCCTGCATTCAGTGGCTGCAGGAACAAGCACCATTGGGCTGCAGCAGCATGTTCAGGGACCCAGGGAGTGTTGGGGGGACCTCACTTCCTTTTGAGGGGACTTCATTTCTTTCCAAGCAAATGTTTTTTCAGAGACAGCAACTGCACATCCTCCTGGCATGTGTGCTAGCTTTCCATCGCTGTGATAAAATGCCTGAGTGATCAAAGTTAAAAGAGAAAAGGTTTATTTGGGCTCGCAGTCTCAGAGGTTCTGGTCCGTGGTCACTTGCTCTGAGCCTGTGATACATCTTGGCAGGGACACGCGGTGAAGGAGGTCTGTTCACCTCTGGGTGACCAGGAAGCAAAGAGAAGGGGCTGGGGCCCCAAAAGATGTCCAAAGTCCAAAGTCCCCCCCCCACCCAACGACCTAACATCCCCCCACTCAGCCACACCTCTTAAAAGTTGTAGCACTGTCCAATCATGCCACAGGCTGGGAACCAAGTCTCCAACACACAGACCTTCCGAAGACAGTTCAGATCCAAACTCTGGCAACGCGGACTTAAAGCTTCCACTGAAAACAGTTGCTATGGCAACTGTAACTTTGTTACTTTCCGGTTGCAGTTGGAGTCTGGTACTAGTTGAAAGGCTGTCTGCCTGTCAGTCTGAGGACTAATGCTGGGTGCTCCAGCACCTAAGAAGTGGGTGTCCTGGCACTGAGGAGACATCTTGGGGAACCCAGAACCTTTGCCCCTTCCCCTCTTCTCCCACAGCCCTGTGACTTAGGCAGCACCAGCCTCTCTCTCTCCTGGGCCTCACTTTGCTCCTCTGTAAATCGGGGGCGCCGGTCTCGAGGATGTTGGGGGCACCCCCACCCTGACCTCGTCTGTCCTTCTGCGCTCCTAGGTACTCCTTCCAGGACGAGGAGGACATGTTCATGGTGGTGGACCTGCTGCTGGGCGGAGACCTGCGCTACCACCTGCAGCAGAGCGTGCACTTCACAGAGGGGACCGTGAAGCTCTACCTGTGCGAGCTGGCGCTGGCCCTGGAGTACCTGCAGAGGCACCACATCATCCACAGGTGAGCGGCCGCCGGCGGGGCGGGGGGTCTGGGGGGACCTTGTGCCCCGGGGCTGTCTAGAGTGACCGTGCACACGTCGACACCGCACGGCGGCCTCATCGTTGCTTTTACATTCTCTGTGGACAGCAGGCTACCTGATCACTTGAGACTCGGTGGGTCACACCTGTCACCTACACTGGGGGGCGGGGGGGACACAGTTTGGCCTTAGTGGCTCGGGTCTGGGTGTCACAGGGAGGCTGGGAGGTCTGTCCCTCCTGCTCAGGTCAGCGGGATCTCAGCGGCAGTGTTTTTACTGACAAGTTGGTGCAGGAGGGATCCGGCAGGCTTCCTCCCGTCTTTTGAAGCCGGTGCGGTGTATTCAAGAGGACTTCTTTCTCTTGGGAAGGAAGCCTCGGTGCTGGTTCTGGGCTCTGGATGAAAGGTCCGAGGTCCACTGCTTCTGTGGGGACCTTGCCCCTCCTCGGCAGCACTGGCAGTGCCACGCCAAAAAGGGACAAAGTAGTTTGTCTGCAGGCGCAGGGAGTGTGCAGGCACAGGGGCTCTGCAGGCATACGGGCGCCACAGGAGGCCTCGGAACTCAGCAGTTTCATTACTGAAGGCTTCTTGCTGACCACAGGGAGGGCCGGGAGGGATCCAGATGTGCTCAGCTCTGGTCTCACCCGGGCCTGTCCCATCTGCTTCTTAATGTGTGATTATGAAAGAAAAGACCAGGGCTTGAACTTCTAGGTAAAGAAGGCAGATTAAACACACACACACACACACACACACACACATGCACACACATAGACACACGTACACACACACACACACACACACACACATACACATACACCCGCATACATACATACACATATACACACCATACACACATACACACACTTATTTTCTCCCTTCTACAATGCCAATACAATGTCAGAAAAGGATGTTTGGAAAAAATTATAAATTCGTAAAGATGAGGAAAGCCAAATGGAGGCTATACCACAATGAGGGGGAACTAGAAAGAAGATGTAGAATGAAAAATGACTTAAGGTACCGGAAACTGAATTTTAACTCATCACCCGGGATGTCCATACTAGCAGATACCAGAGAACTCGCCCACCCCACGGACTCAGGGACCAGGGGAGGAGTTTCTCTGGAGTTGGAGTGAAAAAGAGGCCCCAGAGCCGGGCGTGGTGGTGCCTGCTTGTAATTCCAGTACTTGGGAGGCTGAGACCAGAGGATCTGGGTTCGCAGCCAGCCTCAGCTACTTAGTGAGACACTCCATAACTTAGTGAAACGCTGTTTCAAAATAAAGAATAAAAAATAGGGCTGGGGGTGTAGCTCAGAGGTAGAATGCACCTGGGTTCAATCCCCAGTACCACAAAAAAAAAAAAAGAGGCCCTAGTGAAAACTGGCTGACAACATCCAAGTCCTGGGGACCCAGTCCCTCCCCCCACTCAGCACCGTGAGGTACTTGTCCCCTCTTCCCCACAGCAGTTCTTAGCAAGAGTGACATAGATGGTCTGGGCAGAAGGTCATCGTCCCTGGCTTTGTTGGGATACTGCAGTCAGAGCAGAAAGTTTATCTAAACGTACACCCACCTGCTGCTGAAGCACCACCTCCTGTCCCTACCGGCATCAGAGAACAGGGCCTCTGGCCTTCGTCCTGGACAGAATCCCAGGTGATTTCCATGGGAACTGATGAAGCAAGAGGAAGCCACTGTGACATCACTGGTTGCCATGGTACCTGAGAGTGTCACTTGCAGGTCCGCAAGTCACTCTTGTTCAGTATCAGCTCCCAAGTAGGTCAGCAGTCATCCAGGGCTATCAGACGTCCGGGAGATCTCCTAACGGGAACACTAAGAACCAAAACGTCCAAGGAGATGAAAGCTGGGAATTAACGGACTCTGAAAACGTCAAAATAACCACGATCAGTATTTTTGGAAGGATAAGAGAGAACTTTTGTGATTGTAAAATAAGGAAAAGATTTTTTTTTTATTTCAGAGAGCAAACATCAGTGCTCTGAAAAATTAAAAGCGTGAAAGCAGAAATGAAAAACTCAAAAGATATGTGGGAAGATAAGATCTCTATCCTCTCCCGTCCAGTTCCTTAAAGAGAAAGTCGGAGACAAAAGGTAAAAAAAATTAAAGGCCTCGTCCAGAAGTGTCAGCATCAGAAAGAAAAGAGAGAGGAAGAAATAAGTAAGGAAATAATTAATGAAAATCCCCCAGACCCGAAAGGCATGAGTTAACAGGCCGAAAGAGCCTACCAAGGGCTCGAGGCTGTGGCTAGAAGTGACACACCCCAAAAGTAAACTTCAGGTAGATGGACTTCCAGAGAACAGCTGACCGTGAAGGCCGGAGGATCGCAAGGTTTGGATTTGTCAAATGCTAGAAGTTGTGCAGACATGCTGATCGAGCGTAAGGACGCACGTGGTCACGGTTGCAGTCTCAAAAACTGGGCCTTTCATCCACCGCTGTCAAATGCTAGAAGTGAGATGAAGGAATCCATCACGAAGGACAAATAGAAAGATCCAGAAAGCTGGTGCTCCAGCAAAGAAGGAGGCAGAGGAGGCCTTGGGAGGCCGCTGGAGGGTGACCATTGTCCACGGGGGCAGCCCAGGGCCCATGACCAGCCCTGATTGGAGTGAGCAGGAATACCTGGGAGACTTCTGCAGGGAGAGTGAACTGATAAAATTACCATGCATCTGGCTGCCTTGGAGAGGAGGTTTTTTAAAAGTTGGTTAAGAACCTGAAGTTGAATTAGTGAAAAAGTCATCTAAAAAAAATCTCAACAGCAGGAGTAGTGGTGTAGGCCTGTAATCTTAGTACTTTGGAGGCAGAGAGGAGGATCACAACTTGGAAGTCAGCCTCAATAACTTAGTAAGATCCTCAGCAACTTAGCAAGACCTGGTTTCAAAATAAAAAAAAAAAAAAAAAGAAAACCTAACCGGGTGTGGTGGCACATGCTTGTAATCCCAGTACTCGGGAGGCTGAGACAGGAGGATTGCAGGTTCATGGCCAGCCTCAGCTACCTAGTGAGGCACTCTGCAACTTAGTGAGACCCTGTTTCAAAATAAAGAATAAAAAATAGGGCTGGGGGTACAGCTTGGAGGTAGAATGCTCCTGGGTTCCATCTCCAGAACTTCAAAAACAAACAAGCAAGCAAAACACCTAATCAACAAAAAAGTAAGACAATTAACTCTAGGCAATGAAAATGTAGTACAGTGGACACCATGTATCCTCCATGCATAGTCTGTAGCTCACTACACGGTTCATCTCTATATATAATACCTAATTCTAATTACCAGAAAATTGATGTAACTAAAAATACCATCATACTCCATTTTTTAAAGTAAGGAAGGGAAGGTTGTGTCTCCTGGGGACTGGGGAAAAGAAAGCCGGCCATGCCCTCGCCTTCCATCAGAGAAAATGAAGGGATCATATGAGTCTATCATGTAGACAGAAGGAGTTAAATGCCAAAATTATCATCTGAAAAAGATGGATGGAGGAGGTAAACGAGAGAGAGAGAGAGAGAGAGAGAGAGAGAGAGAGAGAGAGAGAGAGAGAGAGAGGGAGAGGGATCATTGCTATACTATAATAAAGTTTGAAAATATTTGGCTTTCTGCACATTTGCATGTATAATTTTTATACAAATAACAATAACAAACAACAAAATAAAGAGAGAAGAGGAGGAGGAGGGGTACAGTCAGTCCCGGCAGTGGCAGTGGAGAAGATCTGGCTCAGCGTGATGCGGAGAGCCATTGCTGGTCCCGGGGCCCGCTCACCCAGTCCTCCTGGCTTTGGGGTGCAGGCGCTCTGCTTCTGGGGTTTAGTTTGCAAGCACTGTGTGGTGCGCAGTGAAGAAGGCTGCTACAGCCCTGCGGGCTTCTGTGACTGGCTGGGATGCTTTGAAGGTGTGGAGAGGACAGGCTTCTTCACCAATCCGGTATCCACGGGTCATTCGTGAATTGGCAAAGCCACGCCTGCCCTGTGTGCAACCAGCCACTCACTTCCCCAGAGTCCCCGAAAGACTGAGTCATGCGGAAAACACTGAGTCACAGGAAAGACCAGTAGAAAAGGGAACTGTCACATTATAGTGACACTGGTGGGAACCATTTCTCTGGATTTCAGCAAATGTGTGTGGTTTTTGTTGTTGTTGTTTTTGTTATTTTTTTGTTTTGTTTTGTCTTTTGGTCCTAGGATTGAACCCAGGGACATTGTACCTCTGAGCTACACCCACAGTCCTTTTCATTTATTTTTTTTTTATTATTATTCTTTTGAGACAGGGTCTTGCTAAATTGCACAGGGTGTACGTAAATTGCTGAGGCTGGCCTTGAACCTGCAATCCTCCTGTTTCAGCTTCCCGAGTGCTGGGATTACAGGTTTGCGTCACCACCCCCAGCTCAGCAAATGCTTTTAAATCACTCTCAAAAGCACTTTATCCATGAGTCACCTGCTCTTTGCTTTTACATATACCTTGGAGAAAAAGAGCTCTCCAGTAATTTAGAGAATTTTTTTTTAATTCACGAAATTGCATGGTTAATTTCATGTATGAACTTGACTGGGCTAAGGAATGCCCAGATAGCTGATGAGATATCACTTCTGGGGCTGTCCAAGAGGGTTTTTCCGGAACAGATTGGCATCTTGAGTGCAGAGGAGGCCTCCCGAGTGTGACCAGGGGCCGTCCGATCCTTTGAGGGCCTGAGTAGAACAGAAGGATGAAGAAGGGCCCACTCACTCTGCGCTTCAGAGGAGACACCCGTCTCCTGTCCTCGCAGCTGTTGCCCCTGGTTTCTGGGCTCTACAGTCCTGGGGCACTTTCCCTGCCGACCGCTCAGTCCTCGGGCCTTTGACTTCCCATGAGTCCCTCCACTGGCTCTTGCAGGCCTCTGACTTACAGATGGCACCCTGTCACTCATCCGACGCTACAGCCAGCTGAGCCAACTCCCGTTGGAACTCTCGCCTTGCATAGCTATCTGTCCATCTATCTGTCCGTCTAATCTATCATCTATCTACCTACCTATCTATATCTATCTATCTATATCTATCTATCCATCTATCTATCTATCCATCTATCTATCTATCTATCTATCTATCTATCTATCTATCTATCCATCCATCAATCATCTATCTTGCGGGTTCTGTTTCTCCGGAGAACCCTGACTACTACAGTTGAGTTGCCTTACCAATTCTAAAATGATAGACTTGGCAAAGATTTGTCATCTCTTTTCCCCTTCCCATGTGGCTCACAGATCTCCTTTTCAATGTGTCTGTGTGTACAGATTTGAAATTCTGTGCATCTGTACACATGGTGCGTGGCGATATATGGGAATCCTGTGTGATGTTTTGTGTTAATTCAACAGCTGAATTTATAATCCCACCATGAATGTGCCAGATGCTCTCAATGACATATTTTATATCTACAAATGAATTTTTTTTCTTGTACCAAAGAAGACACACTTGGAAGTGGATCACTCCACAAATACAAGCCCAGGCTTGACCAGCAAGGATTTCATCGCCTGTCTTGGTGGACTTGGGCAAGTCACTTACCTGCATCTCCTTCATTTTTTTGGATTTCAGTTTCCTAATCTGTAAAATGTCTTTTTTTGATATGCACTTCACTGGGCTATTATGCAAATTCAATAAGAAAACGTTCAGGAAGAATTTAAATGTGCCTGGATTCCTTTAGACATCTCGTGTCGCTTTCCCCTGGGGGACTTTGACATTGACACCAGAAGTTCAGTCTGTTCTGTACACTCCGTGATGATGCATTTCCGTCCTTTGAGGATGGTATTACTATCTTTAGAACATAGGAGGCATTTCAGGGCATAACCCGGTGAGCATGGCAGTGTCCAAGCAGGAAAATACCACTGTAGATTCAAATAAGTTAACACTTTCAAGCAATTAGATTTGCCTTCATAGAATCAGAATTGGCTCTTCCTTTGTTTAACAACCATCCTAATGCGAGCTCTGAGGAGAAAAATGATGGAAACGCTGCGATCCCCCTGCCTCAGCCTCCCAAGCACTGGGATTACAGGCATGCGCCACTGTGCCCAGCTCCTGTCTGGCTTTTAAAGATCCAATCCAGAGTCACGTACATCTGAAGCCCTACACAGCAACCACTGTTGACAGGTCAGAGCAGAGGTTAAATGCAAATCAGAGTTGGTTTGCACAGGATTTTCAGTGAAACTTTTCGCCGGTGGGGTTTCCTACACCAAGTTGTGGTCTGAGAACGCCTGAGACCCATTGGGTGCTGCCAGGTTCTCCAATACTTACATGAAGAACCCGTCCACCACCCAGCTCCTGATAATGATGAGTTCACAGGAACAGCTCTCATGGAAAAGTGAAATTCATTTGCTTTTTTTTTCCGGTATCTCCTTTTATGAGTGTATTGCAATTATACATCATAGTGAGGCTCATACAGGCACACAGCTCTTTGTGTACTTTGCTCTGAATCCCAGCCTGCCCCTCCTGCTCCTGTATAGGCTAGGAAATCTGGGAGTGATACCTGTGTATGTTGCTTTTGCTTGTAGGTGCAAATAAAATATACTCAAAGCAGCACTGTTCAATCTCCTGCCTTCCGGAAGCTCTCGGCTCTGCCAGGGAAACTTTACTGTGTCTTTTGGGGACAGTGCTGGGTTCCAGTCATAGCTGCACAAACTGGTGGAGTGGCCTGGCCCCCCCGTGGGGGTGGAGTGCTCGTGGGGGGGCGGGGCTGCTACTTTTGCACGCAGATCCACTCCCTCGTGCTCCTGCCTCTTGAACGCTGGAAAGACTCCGAATTTTGACTCTTGCTAATTTGGCAAACTGGCCTGTGTGCTTTTCCCAGAAAACCAATTGCAAAGTGAGGCCAAGTCATTTTGCCAGGCTCGTCTTACTGCAAAACCAAGTGTGTGTCTAAACCATAGGGATGGGGATTATACCATAAGACCAGGCTGCCCGTCCCGTCTCACATTTTGGTAAAGGCCTGGCACTCATGGAGTAGCAGTGGAGTGAGAGGATGGAAGGTTCCAGATTGTCCTAACCGGATGCTTTAGTGGCTTCAGTTGCATCTTGGGTAATGTCCTGTTCTCTCTGGGTCCCAGTCCGGGTCCCTTCTGGTGAGAAGTGAAGTTGATAAAGAAGCCCAAACCTCTGGCCTAATCCTCACAATGGTGGGACTCGAAGAGGAAGATTCGAAGGGGACAAATCCCAGGCACCATAACTGACAGCAGAGGGGGCTCAGGGCTACCCTGCAGGGTGGCCTGGCCACTCGTCACTGCAGAGAGCTGTGCTGAGGCCAAGTGGGGTGGCACACACCTGTGACTCCAGCACTTGGGAAACTGAGGCAAGAGGATCACTGGTTTGAGGTCAGCATGCGGCCACTTAGCAAGACCCTGTTTCCAAATAGAAAAGTAAAAAGGTCTGAGGGACACACACACACACACACACACACACACACACACACACACGAGTAATGACAAGAGTTTTCACACCGAGTTCCAGCTAGAGACCTTGGATCAGTTCTCTACAGCTCTGGACTTGATTCTGCTAGTCTCTTAGCCAGGGGGAACCGCCAGCTCTCGCAGAGTGGTTGGGCATTGAGTCAGATGACGTAGGTCGGGTGTCAGCCCCCACACCCAGGTATCACAACTTCAGCTCCTTCGTCCTGGGCACCTGGAACCTCAGTGCTGAAGATGGCGGGACCCCTTGCTGTGAGTGCAGGCACATCATCAGATCGCTCTGAGCTCTGCTTTATTTTCTGTTAATAAAAGTACTACCTTTTGTGAACATAAAAATGCAGCCCTTAAGATGTCCACATGCAGCCCAGCGTGGTGGCGCACGCTTGTAATCCCAATACTTGGGAGGCTGAGACAGAAGGATCTCGGGTTCTCTGCCAGCCTCAGCTACTTAGTGAGGCCCTCCCTCCGCAACTTAGTAAGACCCTGTTGCAAAATAAAGAATGAAAAATAAGGTTGAGGGTGGAGCTTGGAGGTAGAATGCCCCTGGGCTCAATCCTCAGTACTGAAAAAAAAAAAAAAGCTTTACACATGAGGATATTTATTACAGCTTTGCTTATGATGATCAAGAATTTTGCAGGAGCCCAAAGGGAAAGAATTGGCTTGGTAAGCTACATACATCCTTTTAAGAGAGTATGAGACTATAATGTACCCATATACAAGGCTTTCTATGAAAACCCTGCGGTGGTGAAAAGGTCTGTTTTTATCATCTGGAGACAAAATTATAGCTTATAAAATTGTGTGACTATGTAAGGAAATGTCTGCTTATTAAACAAAAGAGACTAATAAGCAGCTTCCCAGGACACTTGGGGTCAAAGGGAGATGCCATGTGATTTCTCTTTTCTTCTTTATCTATTTTGAAATTTTCTTTAATGAGCATATCATCCCTTTAATGAAGAAAAGCAAAGCGTAATTAACTTTCTAACAGGAAAGTGTTTATCACCATAATCTTCAGATTATTCTACCTGGTTCGAACCACTTAGCCAGCAGCAGCTGTGAACGCTCAGAAGTTTAACCTCTTCCTGTCTTTGTTGTCATTAAAATGGGCTCATTTGAGGGTGGAATAAAATGATCCATGCACAACACATGGTACAGCTTTGCTTACCATACTAGACTCTCAATAAAATCAATAATAAAAATTAATAAGCTAGGCACGGTGGCACACACCTGGGAGGCTGAGACAAGAGGATCGCAGATTTGAGGCCAGCCTCAATGACATAGTAGGACCCTCAGCAACTTAGTGAGACTCTGTTTCAAAATGAAAAAATAAAATAGGGCTGAGTGTATAGCTCAGAGGTAGAATGCCCCTGGGTTCAACCCCTAGTGCCACATATGCAAAATTAATAATAATAATATTAAAAAACACAGGACAAAACTTATATGAGCTATTTTTATATCCAGGATAACTCCCTAAACCCTTTCTTCTCTCATTGAATAAAAAATAAAGTGCCAATTCCCATTAGGTTAAAGAATTACTTTAGCAGTCCTTCTTAATTGCCCTGTGGTTCTGGGGACATATCAACTAGAAAAGAAATATTCACATGGAGGAAAAAAATTGAAGAGATGCCAGAGTGTCACTTAGGACAGGAATTCCAATTCAATTTGAAGAGTAACTTTGTTATTTGAAGACACAGAGCTTGAGTCTCCCTTCTGTTGCCGGCTAGCATTTTGATAATTTATGGCTTTGTGATGATAGAAAAGTCAGCTACAAGAGAATCCAGTTTATTCCTTGAAGGGATTGTTCCATCTCCTGGGTACAAATCGCGCCCACGATTGGGTAGAACGTGTTTCTGCTCAATAATAAATTTTGGAAATAGGGACCTGGGTCTCAACATAAATGTTAAAGAAACCAGAATGAAATCTGGGAAGCAGAAAATGAAAAGCAAAAAAACAAATCTCTCAAAGGATCCAATAAATTAGAGGCTATTTTACAGAAGATGTTCCGAGGGCAAGAGAGAGAATGCAGCATCAGGAAATCGGGTCAGCATTGCTGGGAATGGAAGTGTGCAGTGAGACCACTAAAGCGTTGTTCTCCTGCTCCCTACAGCTTGGAAACCCCTCCCCGAGCAGAATCTTTCACTGGCTCACACAGCCATTCCATCCGCAAAAATGAGGAAGTTTCAAAGCTTGAGCAATAAGGAAAAAGACATTAGGGCACAAACAAAACACACACATGCACAAAACAAAGCAAAAACTTGACACTTGAGAAGATTCAATCCTTGTGGGAGAATCCCACTGATTACTAACAATAACATCTAGCATATTTGGACTTTTACTACCATGTGCCAGGATACACATATGTCCACAGAGACACACACGTGTGCACACACACAGTTGCAGATATGTATCTCTGTTGTATTACAATCTGGCGTGCCCTCCTCGATCCTGGTTTTGAAAGTAAAGAAAATAAGGTCCCGGGAAGGATATGAATCATAGGGGAGATGGGCTGGGAGGGTGAGGTGAGGCGTATGCTGTGTTCCTCCTGCACTCAGAGAGGAGCTGGGCTTTGAAGTCTGGGCAGCATTCTGATGATTGCAGATGGCGAAAAACATTTGCCAAGAGGAGAAATTGGCACAGAAAGTGGCTGGCAGAGTCACTGACCAGGTCGGTGCTCTGACGCCGCTCCCTTGAAGTTTTCTTACATGGATCTTCAGTGCAGGATTATTATATGCAGGCGTTACCTCATATCAGCTGCCGCAGGATTGTTGAAATAATTCCTCAAGTTAGATGGGGACGGAGATGAGGAAAGAGGAAGATGGTGAATATTTTCCATATTTATATGTTTGTGACACCTAATTTGGGACCTGGATTTATCTTGCTTGTGCTAAACCTGACAACATCCTCTGCAGCCTTATAAAACTGAGATGTTCATTTATCTATCCCTTCATCCATCTGCCCGTCCATGCATACATTCATCAACCCACTTATCCATCTGGCCAGTCATCAGTCTTTCTATCCATCCATCCATCCATCCATCCATCCATCCATCCATCCACACATCCACCCACCCACCCATCCATTCCTCTCTGCCTTCACTCGTCTATGCATCCATACATGCACTCATACATACATTCACCCGCTCATCCATCCATTCCTCTATCCTTTCACTCATCCATCCATCTCTCCATCCATCACTCACACATACATTCTCTAATCCATTCACTCATCCATCAATTTATCCATCTGTCCCTCCATCCACCCACCATCCATCCATCCATTCTCCATTCCTTCACTCATGTATGCATCCATGTGTATATACATACATACATACATACATACATACATACATACATTCACTCACCCATCCATCCATTCCTCGTCACTCATCCATGCATCCATGCATACATCTATCCATCCACTCATACATACATACATACATACATACATTCACCCACCCACTCATCCCTCCATTCCTCTATCCTTCACTCATCCATCCACCTCTCTATCCATTCACTCGGCCACTCAGCAGTGACTTACCTGGGACCTACATCCTGCCAGGCTGAGGAGGCAGCAGTGAAGACCAACTGGGTTTCTGCCTCCCTGGCTCCTAAGTGCTAGTGGAGGGAGACAGACCATGAAGACTCCAGCATGTCTGTAACATGTCAGAGGGTGAGGAGGGCTGTGAAATGTGGTGCGTGCAAAGCAGAGAGTGGTGAGGGAGGGAGCTCTCGGATACAGAGAACTGTGTGTGGAGGCCTGGAGGAGGTGAGGGGTGAGAGGTGACATGTGGCCCCCCAAGGACCATGTTTCCAGGCAGAAGTGTGGAGGTCTCACAGGGAGGGGCTTGGTGTGTCTGAGAAACTGAGAGGTCAAAATGAGTGGGGCAGGAGGGCCAGTGCAGTGCTAGGGGCTGAGCCAGGTGAGAGGTAAGACATGGTAATAGGGATTTACTGCCTTGGCGTTTACCCTCAAAGACTGGAGAGCTACAACCAGGTTTTCAACAGAGGAATGACATGATTTGGTCTGTGCTCTCAATAGAGTTGCACCCTGGTTGCTTTTTATCAGATATTTCTGTGTGGAAGAGGGACTTCAGGCAGGAGGTGGGGAGGCAGCCTCCCTCCCTGCAGATGAGGTGAAGGCAGAGGCCCTAGTGGAGATCCGAGGACCATGCTGATGGAGACCAAATAACCACTTCCCAGACCTCTTTTGGACAAACCAGCCATGGTTCAGTTCCCTGAAAAGAAAGAAGGGGACAGCTGTTGATCTCTTGAAAGACTTCCCTGTGAAGTGCCAGGTCCTATGCTATGCTCTGGGGTGACAGAATTGGAGAAGAACTGGCGACCTTCAAAGCACTCCATGCCCAGGGTGGCCAGGGTGGGGTTGGGATCTGACATGTTCATAGGTGACAATAACAAGGAGAGCTCCCAACTCTTTGAGAGAAAGCTCTAGGTCCAGAGCACTGTCACCATGGGCCAGCCTGGAGAGGGCATCAGGCGAGACCAGAGAACTCACAACTCGGTGTGGCACAGGCAGGTGTAGCTCTGTTTGAGGGACCGCTTACCTTCTGATCATTGGGGATGGGGTTGATTGGGTCCATTTGTAATGCAGAAGTCCCAAGGTATGTTTTAGAGGTGTCAGCTAGGTGGCTTTACAGCTGGGTAGACACAGAAGCTGCAAAGCTGAACTCCAGTATTTCATTTTAATTGCGGTAAAATGCGCACAACATAAAATTTACCACTGAACTATTTTTTAGTGTAGAGTGGTTTAATAGTGGTTAGTGCCCTCACAGTGTAAAGCAATCGATACCTCAAACTCTTTTCATCTTGTAAAACTGAAATTATGTGCTCTTCAAGTAGTAATTCCACATTTCCTCCCTCTTCCCTGGAAACCACCATCCTACTTTCTGTCTCTGAATTTGACTTAGCTGGTACCTCATAGAAGCAGAATCATCCCATAATTGTCCTCTTGTAACTGGTTTATCTGACTTAATATAATGTCTCCACGTCTCATCTGTGTTTGTGGTATGTGTCAGCATCTGCTTCTTTTTTTAAAGTTAAACAATGCTCTGTTGTCTGGACACACCACATTTTGTGTATCCATTCATATGCTGATGGATATTGGGGTGGCCTCCAACTTTGGGCTCTAATGAATAATGCTGCTACAAGCTTGAGTTCCACTTCCAATTGCCGGGGGCATCTACTCAGAAGTGGAACTTCTGGATCACATAGTAATTCTGTACTTAGTGCTTTGAAGAACCACACGACCTAGAACTCTATAGTGAAGAGCTTCCATTGATGTACTAAAGAATCCAGACTTTGTTTTGCAGACCACAGAGATGAATGGTGGACTCTGGAAAGAGAACTAGCAGCCACACGCTGTAGGTACCCTAAAAGGAGAGGTGTAGGTCAGGGTAGCCAGCAGGAGACAGCCAAAAATGTCAATGCCTTGTGGACTTATGTAAAAGGGAAAATTGAAGTCATATTGCCAGTTGGAAGATGCCAACCATCACAACTAACCTTTAGTCTTCACGTTAATTAAGTCCTTCCTTTTCACCACTATGCAAGGGACTTGGAAATTCTAATTGTTTTGATGTGAAAACCAAATTTCTGACTGCAAGAGTAAACTTTTTAGATTCTGGCACCATCAAGATACATAGATCACTTTTTTTTTTAAGCAATAGAAGTGTTATATTATGCAGCGGGAGCTCTCCGTGGTGCTGAAGTAGAAATTGTCCTTTCTTGACTTGAGGTTGGAATTGCAGATACGAAGGCATACATAAATCACAGACATCCAGCTAAGCCACAGGCATAGAAGAATTAAATTCTAGCCCCTTATACCCTCATGATCGATTTGCAAATTGTCAGGTACTGTCATGGGAATTGTCCCTCACCTCCTCCTCTCTCTCTTTCCCATATCCACTGAAGTTCAGAACCCCTGTGGTTCACCTCTCCATTCCCATCCATCACCATCTCTCACTGAAGCCAATTTGGCTACAGATAGAAACTACCCTGAGCCTTTCAAGCAGAAGGGACTTATCACAGGGAGAGTAAAAAAGATGTGTTTCTTTTGTGTTGAGGAATAAACAGTAGAGTACACCACTGACCCAGAGATTAGCAGTAGCAGGAAGCTGCTGCAAGCCCCAGAGCTGGAGCTACAGTAAGGAAGGTAGAAGGTGCCATCATAGAACCTTGGAACTAGGTCCATGCAGTCCCTGCAGTGCAACCTGGACCCTCAGAGGATCCGCTCAGTGACAGCTCAGAGATGGGGCATGTGATGACATCTGGAACAGCAACAAGGATGGAGGAGATGCAGCCAACTGCAGTAGGTACTGTGCAGACAAGAGGAGGGGAACACCCTGACTTCTCCTCCACTCTCCCTCTCGGGCCCTGCACCTGTGCCTCCCCTACAGCAAACCCACCCATACCCCAGAAGGCAGGGTGCTCTGTGATACAGGAAAGAGAAAGAAGTAGATCTGATGCAATACAGGCACACAGCTTTCTTGTCTCTGGGCTTTCAGCAGTCCAAGCTCCACACTCCCCAGGCAATGTGCCAAAGACATTGTTGCTGTGACATCACTCCCAACCCACGCGTGGTCCCTCCCATGATTTGGGGGATGCTCATGGGAGACTCCGTGCTTTGCTCTCTGCTGCCCCAGGACCTCACACAGACACGTGCATTGCCACGGTGGCCACATCCAGGCTGTCCTCAAAGAAGCATTTCTCCCACCAGACTTCTGGTCCCAAACTCTGGGATCCATGCATATCATCAGCACATCTCAGTGCCTGACGCAGAGCCTGACTATCAGGAGTGCAGAACGCTCGTAACATAAGGATGCGCCTTCAATATACACATACTCTTTATGTTCAGGCTTTGATGGATTGTGTGATCACTTTAAGGAGTTTCACATCACTTCATATAATCCTGCAGCTTGTCTTTAGCTTGGACTGTATTTTACGATTCTACTTACAGAAAACAGATGTTTAGAGGTTCTGATTGCCAAGGTCATGTGGTTATCCTTAGCCTCAAGTCCTGCCCCGGTGAGTGGCTCAGAATCCAAGGTCTTGGTGAGGTGTCGCCAGAGGTATGAGCACATTTTTTACTTTAAAGACAGCCTCCAGTCCTGGTGCCGGGCTTACAGTCATGGATCAGTTACTCAGCCTGGCATCACTTCTTTTAGAAACTGTAAGGGTTGGTAAGGTGCGAGACTTTTAGACCAAGGCAAAATGACTTCTCAGTCAGGATTATGAAGAAGGAAATAAGTCAGGGCAGGGTGTTCTCAGCAGGCAAAGAATCCTGGGTGAGGAACATGTCCACTAGCCTCCTGTTGTGAATATTCCTCTGT
This sequence comes from Graphiurus murinus, assembly GCA_004027655.1. Taxonomy (NCBI): domain Eukaryota; kingdom Metazoa; phylum Chordata; class Mammalia; order Rodentia; family Gliridae; genus Graphiurus; species Graphiurus murinus. The sequence continues at coordinate 73,200 of PVLC010001436.1, forward strand.
TTCCTGTATTAATTGACGTGCTTACTAATAATTATGACACATGTCTTGTTACCTATGGGGGTTCTGCTGTGTGAAAGATGTCTCTTTGAAGTGTTTACCCCATTATTTAACATAAGAGAATTCAATTTTCATTGCTAATTAAATAATCTTGGTTACTAAGGAGGAAATCTGCCTCCTGTATATTTGAGTGAAATTAGCAGTTTCAAAATAAGCCTCCCCTTTCCTCCATCTCTACAGCATTAAGTTGAAGCTCTCTTAATGTTTACCTGAATTAACGAATGGGAGACAGGCTAACTCACACTCCTGGAGAAGACTTTATGAAACAAAGTTGAACTGTGTCACTCTGCTTCCTAAAAATGTCATTAACTCCCCTTTGTCCACAGGAGAAAGTAAGTCTGGATGCCTTAGCCCAGTTGGCCAAAGCCCAGCATGATTTGACCCCTTAATTCTCTTTTTGACCACTAGTCCATTTAAGCTAGGGTACAGGAAATTGTCGTGGCTGTTTGGGTGGATTCAGAGTGATAGAAACTCAACTGAAAGTTTAATAAAAGAGAAGATTTATTTAAAAGTTTAGAAATTCAGCACATGTGATATTTTTGAGCTAGAGAAAGGCAGAGAAAGAAAAAGAGAATCAGAGACTCAGAGAGAAAGACTCAGGGAGGAGAGAGAGATAGTGCTTAGTAGGTTTCATTTGCAGATAGACTCTTCCAATGGGCCACTCCATGTACCCACAAGGTTCTCATGTACCCCCCTGGGTCACCCCACTGGAAGGGGGGTCTTTTCCTTCACCAAATTCATGTATCGATCCAAGAGAATCTTCTGATTGGTTCTTCTTAGATCACACAAATATCCCAGAGAAACTTCTGATTGGTTCTTTCTGAATCACATGACTGCTCCTGAATTAATTCCTATAGGCAGAGAGATGGGATATTCTAACTGAGACAGCATGAACCATGTAGCCACCCCTCTTGTGGGCTGAGCCCCATATACAGGACCATGTTTAGTGGAAAGGAAGTTCCACAGAGGAACCAGAAAAAGAGGGCCAGAGACCATGCTGAGCAGAAAAACATAGCACTCCACTCCACCTTCCACAGATATAGTTTTAGCCTTCATATGTTAAGTGCCCCTAGCCCCAATGCCCCACTTGTATCTACTCTTATTGGAAAATAAAATGCATATTTCCTCCTGGAAGCCTTCCCCAATTCTTCCAAACAACAGAATTGCCCCTCTGTCTGTGCTTCCACTGAACTTTCTCTTACTTCTAGAGCAGAACTGTCTCATCTGCATATCTGTCTCTTCCTCCAAGGCATGGGTTCATTCATCTGAACCGTTGCATGCACCTTGCGATCTTCAGCTTTACACACAGTGCCCGGCACACAGTAGGTGCCACACAGTAGGTCTGGATATTCCCAGAAGTGAATTGAACAATACAAACCTCTAAGATTTCTCAGAGTGAAACCCCAGATGCAACCTACTTTCATTCCCACGTTAACATCTCCTAAGCTTTTTCGCCATTCATTCCAGTCACCGACATTTTTGAGAAGCTCTAGTGGTGTATCACGGTGTCACAGAAGCGGCCTCAGATGCTGAGCTGCAGAGGAAGCCTTCACGTTGGGAAACCTCCTACCTCACCCAGTGTGTGACAGCAGACGCCTCCCGCCAGGGTGGCAGCGGGGGGCATTCCAACACACATTTCCTGTGGAGTCTTGCTTGTCTGAGCTGTCGATATTACTCATTTTCCAAAAGGGACTGATTAGTGACTCACCAGGGAGGAGGAATTAGTTGCACAAAGGTGAGCCGCCTGGAACTAGAAGGCTGCAGTTTTGGGAATGTCAAGGTCAGCTTGGGAAGACCTGCTGTCGACATTGTGACTCAGCGCCAGGCGCCCATAGGTGCTCACACACGTGATGAGCTTACAGCACTTCAGTTAGTTGATCTGAAGAGAATCAATGCAGCGTTCCCACCAGGGGCGTGGAGGCGCGTGCTCCCAGTCACCTGAGACCACTTAGATGGAGTGGGTTGTAAGCTGCGTACGTAACCCGAGTATTTGATCTGTAAGCTACACACATAGCCCGTGGCCACTTCCAACTGGGGGAGGCACAGGTGGGAAGAGGGTGAAGTGGGGGCGGAGGTCCCCCACACTCTGGCCACTCTCTCTGGGGAGTGGCCTCCATCCCCTGGGCCCAGACCCAGTCTCTTCCCTCTCAATGGCAGTGATGACCAGAGCCGCAGGTTACTGTGAGGGTGAGAAAGTGTGTGAGCTCTGACATGTGTCCTGTCCCGTCACAGAGTGGTCCCTTTGGCCCCCCGCCCTGTACTTTCATGAAGGGTTCCACAGGGAAGATAAACTAGACTGGTAAAGTTTTCACTAAGTGAAACTGAGGTTGGAGCTTGGCTGCCAGCCTTCTTTTAATCTCTCTCTCTCTCTCTCTCTTTTTTATATGAAATTTGTATTTTATTGTACTTGTAACGAACACTTTATTTATCACTGTTTTGTTATAAAACTTTGTCAAGTGGTCGTATGAAGCCACAAAAGTGTTTGAATAAAATATGTTAATCTCTCTAGTAAACAAATCATACTTTTCCAAAATATATGCAAAATCATACCTGGAGGTACATTTCCCATACTGGGGATTGAACTCAGGGGCGTTCTACCTCCAAGCTACACCCCCAGCCCTATTTTTTTTTTATTCTTTATTTTGAAACCGAGTCTCACTAAGTTGTGGAGTGCCTCACTAGGTAGCTGAGGCTGGCTGAGAACCTGGATCCTCCAGTCTCAGCCTCCTGAATGCTGGGATTACAAGCGTGCGCCACCATGCCCGGCTTCCAGCTCTATTTTTATTATTATTATTATTATTATTTATTATTATTATTATTATTATTATTATTATTATTATTTTAAATTTTGAAACAGGGTCTCACTAAGTTGCTGAGTCTGGCCTTGAACCTGCGATCCTCCTGTCTCAGCCTCCCAAGTGCCAGGATTACAAGCATGCGCCACCATGCCTGGCTAGTCTTTTAATATCATGGATCCTTGTTTTCTTCCTGTTTTACTTACTTATTTATTTATTTATTTATTTATTTATTTATTTATTTATTTATTTATTTTGCAGTACTGGGGATTGAACTCAGGAGCATTCTACCTCCGAGCTATACCCCAGCCCTATTTTTTATTCTTTATTTTGAAACCGAGTCTCACTAAGTTGCAGAGTGTCTCACTAGGTAGCTGAGGCTGGCCGTGAACTCGGATCCTCCGGTCTCAGCCTCCTGAATGCTGGGATTACAAGCGTGCTCCACCACACCTGGCTTTCTTACTGTTTTAAATGTGAATGTGTGCACCCTCTAGCTGACCGTGCAGGTGACGTCAGATGACCCATGAGTGGTGCTCGTGCTGGGAAGTACCAAAGCAACACGTGAGGAGAGATGCTTGCAGCGTTCCCACCAGGGGCGTGGAGGCGTGTGCTCCCAGTCACCTGAGACCACTTAGATGGAGTGGGATGCATCTGACTTCCTGGTGGGCTTTGTGATTGTTTGTATTGAGCAGAAGTGCTTGGCATTTCACTGAGGTGTATCTGATGCCAATTCTGACCTTGTCTTTGTTGAACTTGGTGCCAAATTCCTTGATTGCTAAGTCTGCAAAGCAGTGTCCAGTCAAGAGTGTTGAAGGAGCCGGGCGTGGTGGCGCACACTTGTAATCCCAGCATTCGGGAGGCTGAGACCGGAGGATCTGGGTTCGCGGCCAGCCTCAGCTACCTAGTGAGGCACTCTGCAACTTAGTGAGACCCGGTTTCAAAATAAAGAATAAAAAACAGGACTGGGGGTATAGCTCGGAGGTAGAATGCCCCTGAGTTCAGTCCCCAGTACCTTTAAAAAAAAAAAAAAAAAAAAAGAGTGTCGAAGGTGACCCGGTGGTAGCTGCCATTCGTTGCAGGGCTGGTGCGTCAGGAGGTTCTATTGACTGTGTCGTGTACCATCTCATTTAACCCCCATTCACGCCCGTCTTCCTCCCATCTTTGCCTCTCTGAGTGGGGAGCCCCGGGAGCTTAAGTAGCGTGTGGAGAATGCTGGGAAGTGAGCCAGGGAGGGAGTTTCAAGCGGCTTCTATGGTCTCCCGTGTCCTGCCGTTCCCTTCACTCCACACCCAGACTTTCATGTCAGAAGAAAAGTGGTTCGCCCTGGTCTCCTGGAAGGAACTCACCTTTCCCTTAAGAACTGAGCTGAGTTGGAAATCATGCAGCCCACAGGCTTTTTAGGGTGCCCTGGGCAGTGTCCAGCGAAGGCCGCTCACCCCCAGGACTGGGAAACGCCCCGGGCAGCTCTGGGGTAGCTCCTTCTACCTTTTCCTTTGTGAGATGGAGGAGGAAAGGCAACCAAATCGCACGGTCCTGAGGCCAGAACTGGAACAAAGCTGGCTGGATTCTGTTTCATGTACGGGATTTGGAGCTGTGTGCAGCCAGCGGCCTCTGCCTCTTCCTACCCCATTGCAGTGGGGACCAGAGAGAGAGGATGGAAGAGGGACAGAGCATGGCTGCAGGGCTGGCCAAGTGGCTAAGCCCCACGGGAGGAAGGGAGTTCTCACTGGTGGCATGGCACTGGTTTTCAGGAGAGTGAGTTGTTATAAAGCAAGGCCATTCCTCAGGTCTTGCTTCTTGTACTCAGGCACTGTGGCCCTTCCTCTTTTCTGCTATGACACAGCACAAAGTCCTCACCAGGGGCAGCCACCTGATCTTGGACTTTTAGCTTCAATAACTGTGAGCTCAATAAACTTCTTTGCTTTGTAAATTACCCAGTCTCAGGTATTCTATTACAGTAATGAAAACAGACTACACCAGGTAGATGTCATTATATCCCAGGAAACTTTGATAGTTATGAATCCATTCTAGTCCAGTTTAAAACCCGAGTCTGCTGGAGGATTCTAGTCCAGTTTAAAACCCGAGTCTGCTGGAGGATTCAAGAGCCTCTCCTTCCTGAGTGACTGCCCTGGTGTGGCTTAAGAAGTCTGAAGTGGTGAAGAGTGTCTCCGTCTTTCTCTCACAAGGATATGAGTGTGAAGCCAAGTTCTGCCTCTGCAACACCCACTGCTGCTCCCCCTCCCCCCCCCCCATTCTGGGTCTCTTGCTTCTCCCACATATTGGTTCAAAGGAGAGAGAGAAGGAAAGGAAGCTGCATAACCCCCGTGTTGGTCTTTTGCTGTTGACCAGCCGGCCCTCAGTACCATTGACCTGGAGATGTCCTAATAATTATGACGGCAAACTCATCCTTGTTTGGCCTCGTTCTAAGGGGTTTATACTCAGTAGCTCAGAAGTCCTCAAAGAAACCCATGAGTGAGGTCTATTATTAGTCTCAATGGTAAATAAGGAATCCCTCAGAGAGGGATAGCAGTATGTCCTAGGTCACACAGGCAGTCGCGGTGGCTGATGGCCTTGTCTGTCTTCAGAGGGCTGGTGGGGAGCTCCTGGCCCCTTCAGTTCTCTGAAGAATACCCCCCAAAAGTCACTGCTGGCATCCTCGTGCCTGGAGACAAGGCAGGAACCCAGCTAAGTGGTTACCCATGTTCACAGGGAACACACACATCCATGCTATGCCAGAGACTGGGGCGGGGTGGGGGTGGGGCTGGCCGCCTGCCGTCCTCTTCTCTGCCTTCTGCTGCAGGGCTGGCGAGCTCCCCCTAAAGCTGCTCTTTCCAGGCTGTATGGTATGCCAATTGTAGCCAAGCATGTGGCTGCCCAGAATCAGCACCATGCTGCCTGCCTCCCCGGCGTGAGCCGTGGTCATGTGACCGGCTCCCCGCCATGAGGGTGAGCAGATGTCACAGGGCGACTCCCAGGAACTTCCCTGAGACTCCAGGGGCATGCCTCACCTCCTCCTCCACCCCCCATCCATCATGCTGCTTGGTTGGAGTTGTGATGGCTGGCTCTCCATCCTAGCCCATGAGAAATCACACCCTGAGGACGGCGGCAAGAACCTGGGTCCCAATGGCGCTGAGGAAACAGCTGCCAGCCAGCTCTACACGGGCCACTCTAGGTTCCCACATAAGAGATTAATAATTTCCTTCTTTATGTAAACCACAATGACCTGGGGGCCAAACCTAACTCTAGCTGATCTGTCTGCATCTCTCATTCTCCTCTCTCCTGCTGTTTAGATGGGCAGAGGCCAGCAGCAGGCTGATTGCCTAAGCAGACACCAACTGGGGGCAGGACGTCACCGTCCACTCTGTTAGGTGGCTGGGGTGTCAACCTGTGGGGCTCTGGGCTTCGGTGGGCGGGCAACACTTCTCATGCCATAGGCATGGTGGTGGGCATGCCAACCTTGCCAGGGCTGGCTGAATCCACTCCTGGAACCTGCAGCCAGGGAAGCTCTCGGTCATGATCCTGGTCAGCGCATTGTCCAGATGTGGCCGAGAAGAATGGCCTCTAGCTGTGAGAAAGCACAATGTCAGGACGTCCTCAGCGATGGTCTAGGCTGTAGGGTTCTTGGGGACATCTCCTTGCGCACTGAGAGGTCCTCACGGGCTGACTCAGTGCCACACGTTGGAGGCGCATTGTGTTTTCTGAATGAATGCACAGATGAGAATAAATCCTTTAGAACCCCTTCGGGGAGAGTGGAATCCCAGAGTGACTCATGATGACATCAGAGGGTAAAGATGGTGGTGACGAGAGTGAGTCAGACCTTTGTGTATATGCCCACGATGAGAAGCAACCTTTTATGCAAGCAACTGGGACTCCAGTATCCGAGCCCAGAGTGCAGTGTGTGCAAGAAGTTTCTGATTGGATTCCTAGCCAGAGAGGAAGATGGCTTGTTACACCATCTCTGGACGTGGCTGCCATAGAGCCTCTGTGTTCTGGCCACATAACCTCAGCAAGGTAAAAAAAAAAAAAAAAAGTTATCCTGACTCTTGTTAAATCAGTAAGGAAGAAGCTGGGCGTGGTGATGCACACCTGTAATCCCAGCACTTGGGAGGCTGAGATGGGAAGATCGAAGGCTGAAGGCCAGCCTCAGCAACCTACCAAGACTGTTTCAGAATCAAAAATAAGCCAGGCGCGGTGGCACACGCTTGTAATCCCAGTGCTTAGGAGACTGAGACAGGGGGATCGCAGGTTCTCAGCCAGCCTCAGCTACTTCTTGAGGCCCTCCACAACTTAGTGAGACCCTGTTTCAAAATAAAGAATAAAAAATAGGGCTGGGGATGTAGCTTGGAGGTGGAGGTAGAATGCCCTGGGTTTAATCCCCAATAACACACACACACACACACACACACACACACACACACACGAATAAAAAATAAAAAGTGCTGGAGGTGTAACTCAGATATAGAATGCCTCTAAATTCAATCCCTAGTACCAAATACACACACACACACACACACACACACACACGAACGCACACACACACACACACACTTATACACGTAGAGTAAGAAAGACTTTATTCGGGACTATCACAGTGGAGGTTAAGATTATCATAACATCAGAGAGGGAGACAGTTCAGCTCCACACACAGCAGGGGCAGAACGGATTTACAGCGGATGCGCAGGGTGAGGGGGTTAGTGCAAAGAGCCAGCAAGAGTTGCTTAATCCTCGCTATACTGTTGTGACAAGATTCTTGCCAACAGCAGCCCCAGGCCCTGTGTGTGTGTATGTATGTATGCACGTATGCATATGCATATATGATATCAGGGGTGGCCAGACATGAAGGGTGGGGTTCTTGCTAAACCAACGTAGCAGGATTATTGGTAAAACTGGACCCCGGACATCTGAAGACAGAGCTCGTGGTGAGGCTGAGGGGAAGCGTGGACTCAGGGCCCAGCTGGAGTCTGGTCAAGGGGAGTCTTTGCTGGACTTGAGCCTGATTTTTGCCCCGTGTCCCTTGCACGGCGATATGAAGGCAACACAAAATCAGGCCTGCTTGAGGGAGAGGCGCAGCTGGGACCCAGCCCGACTTCCCAGCATGCTGTGCGAGCCTTTGCTAAAGGCCTGGCGGTAAATACTCCAGGTCCACAAGTCACGGGATCTTCGTCACAGTCATTTGCCTCCGTCACTGTTGCGTGAAAACAGCCACAGTAGCAGCACATTGGTGACTGGGAGTGGCTGTGTTCCAATAAAACTTTATTTACAAAAACAATATTTGAACCTCAGAACTTAGTTTGACTCCGTCTGAGACAGGGAGAGTTCTTCCAACGTATATGGAAGCTGCTCAGGTGCTACGGCACATGCCTGCAGTCCCAGCTACTCGGGAGGCTGATGCAGGAGGATCCTGGGAGCCCAGGAGTTCTGTTGTGTGGTGTGTCACGCTGATCAAGTGTCCTCCCCAAGTTTGGTATCAGTACGGTGATCTCTCAGAAGCAGAGGATCACCAGGTTTCCTAAGGAGGCGTGAACTGGCCCAGGTCAGAAGGGGAGCAGGTCAGAACTCCTGTGTTGATCAGAAGTGCGGCACAGGGTTCACGTTCTACTTTGCTCAGTGTTATTATTTGTCATTGCTGCTGCTGTTGTTATTATTATATTATTATTATTATTAGTGCACTAACTATACTTCATAATGAGATCCAGAATGATAGAAACACACATACACAGCACTCACTGTTTCCCTCCGGGGCCCATACATAGTATTAAAATCAGTATTGATAACTTCATTAATACTTGAACTGCTTCAATCATTAAATCTCATTACCCTCTCTCTCCAAGTACTATTGGACTTGTATTTCCTCTTATTTATCTGAAGTCCCTTATGTTGACCAACTTCTCTCTAGCTTTCACATATGAAAGAAAACATTTGACTAGTTCTCACCCATTTGCAGGAAAATGACATGATTTTGTTCCTCATTATGACTGAGTAAAATTTCATTGTGTGTATAAACCATAATTTCATAGTTCATTCATCTGTTAATGGATACCGAGGCTGGTTCCATAGTTTGGCTACTGTGAATTGTGCTGCTAGAAACATGGATGTGTGTGTTTCCCTATAGTATTATGCCTTCAATTCCTTTGGTGAGAGCCCCAAAAACAGTATAGCTGAGACACATGGGGGCTCCATTTTCAGTCTTTTGAGGAATCTCCACACCGATCTCCATACCAGCTGCACTAATTTGCAATCCCACCAGCGGGGAATAAGAGTGGGGGCCTATTTCCCACCAGCATTCATTATTGTTGGTATTCTTGATGATTGCCATTCTGATTGGAGTTGGATGAATTACCAGTGTCATTTTGATTTGCATTTCACTGATTGTGAATGATGTTGACCATTTTTTTTCCCTAGATTTATTGACCATTTGTATTTCTTCTTCTGAGAAGTGTCTATTCAGATCCATTGCCCACGTTTTGATGGGATTATTTGTATTTGTTAGTAACTGCTATTACTTGCTGTAGAACCTGGTGGTAATTTGGGTATAGTGTAAGTCACTTTCCAACCCTTTTTGGAATAAAATGAGTAGAAGTGTTTTCAGACGCATTATCTTCTATGGCCCAACATTCTGGCGTACTGAACTTGGAGCAGGAGGGGTGGTCCCCTGGGTGGGCTCAATACCTCCCTAGGAGCATGCCCAGATGACCACAGGGGCACCAGCCACTTCTCCGAAGCCCTGAACAGGGCCAGGACATGAGCAGCATTGGCCCCGCTCACCCCTCAGAGTCACAGGCAGCTACAATGAGAGCAAGAGCAGGAGGACGCAATAAAAACAGCCATCAGCTGAGCAACCCGAGCCAGACAGCTGTGTGCCTCGCATGGCCCTGGACCCTGAGGCCTGGATCCCCTGAGCACTCTCTTGCTTTGAGATAATATCATTACTCTTTCATATTGCCATCCTACCAAAGAAAGTGTCATTAATATTTCATCCTGTGAGAGGCCAGGACTTTCAGAATGTTTAAAAGGGGATGAGGGCTCTGCTCCCGTCTTTTCTGAATCGGCAGGCTGTTTAATGCGATGCCAGCTTTGTCTCTGTCATTATAGCAATAAGCTTATCTCACACGTGGCGCCCAGGGCCTCCGCAGGAGGCAGGGATTCCGGCAGGCTAATGCAGTGTTCCCTGCTCTTCTTCTCCGCAGACTTCTGTATCTCTTTCCTCGATTCAGATTACTTTCTGCAAGGGATTTTGTGCTGCGGAGCATGGGAGCTGAGTTTTCTGCAGTGAGCCCGGTAGAGTTTTAAATTGGGCCCAGCACAGCTGAGCCCCTCCAAGACATAAAGCCCATGACTCAGCTGGCGAATCCTTGTTTCATTCATCTGAGACCCACGAAGATTACCTGAATGCCGACTGTAAGCTGAGCACTTTGCTCGCAGCAATGGGAAGACCTGGTCAGAACAGCTAGGAGATGAGCCGTGGAGCCAGGAAAAGCTTTCTGGGATGGTGGGGGATCCTTGAGCTATGACTTGACCATGGGGAGGAGTTATCCAGAAAACAAAGGAGCCAGAGGAAGCCTCGGGTTCCGAGCACACTGCCCACCTGGAGTAGCCAGGGTTCCCTGGAGAAACAGAACCAATGGGCTGTGTATGTAAGGAGAAGGAGACTTGTGATGAGGATTATGATGATTGGCAAGCCCTAAGATCTGCAAGGCGAGCAAGCAGGCTCCAGACAGGGAAGAGCTGACACTTTAGTTCAGGTCCAAAGGCAGGAAGAAAGACAGCGTGTCACTTCAAAGGCGGTCAGGATGGAGAGAATGTTCTCTTAGTCCAAGGAGGATTAGCCTTTGGGTTCTGTGCAGGCCTTCAACTGATTGGATGAGGCCCACCCACAGTATGGTTTTATGCAGGATGTCCTCTGATTCAATGAGGCCCACCACCTTATTGGGGGTGATCCACTTTGCTGAATGTCCACCCCACCCCAGATCCCTGACACCCTCAACAACAGTGGATGTTCAAACCTTCTTATGGTGAAGATGCTGCAGGGGTTAAGTGAGTAGGGTGAGGCTGAGAATAAACAGTAGGAGAGAAGAAGCAGAGTAGGGAAGAGGAGCAGGGTCCAAGTGATTCCTTCCTGAGGTAGGATATGAAGGAAGAATGTCCATCGGGGGCTCTGGGGTGTAACGGTGCGGTCACCAAGAGGGTGATGTGTAGAAAGATCGAGGAAGGGGTGTTCATCTAGCCACCGGATGCCTTTGAACACAGTCAAGCACAGTCAGAAGGGGACAGCAGAACAGAGCTCACCTCAGACCCTGGCAGGAAATCATAAGCAGCAGAGGGAGGTCCCAGCAGGGTCCGTAAGGATCAAGGTCAGAGCAAAGTAGCGAGTGTGATCCTTGAAGCCAGGGAAGGATCCCCTCCTCCAGAGAGACATGGAGGCATGGGTTTTCAGAGCTTCTCCCAGGTCACAGGACCAGAGACTGGAAGAGCAGGGTCAGGAGCCCAGGCCTGCCTGCTGCCACACATGGACCGTGCTCTAAAGGATTAGGTGAGATAGCAGAGGCCATGTCTTGACACATTGGAACAGAGCAAGTGTCCCACGCCTCACAGGTAGAAGGTGGCAGAGTCAGGATTAAAACCTGTGACTTGGATTGCAGAATCCTTGGGGTTAACTGCAGGGCCATCCTGGATTAGGCTGGTTTATACAGGCCCAAGAAACCTCACAGGAGTTCCTAGTGCTCCTCTCCACCATGCCCACATTGTGCATTTCTTTCTTCCGTCCACTCATTCATCAGCTCATTCATTTATCCATTCACCCATCTATCTATCTATCTATTCATCCCATTACTCCTCTGTCTACCCATCCATTCATGCATCCATCCATTTATCCATCCTTCCATTTGTTCATCCATCCACCCACTCACTCATTCACTTACTCCTCCACCTGTTAGGAGGTAGAACTTCCAGGGAAGACCACTCAGACCCAAAAATACAGCCAAAAGGAAGTCTTTATTAACCGGCCAGGATTGCACTGGGAACTGATCCCCAGTGCAGTGTCAAATGGCTGTTTTGGGCTACTTTTATACAGACAAACCATAAACTCAGGGTGAAAGCTTTAGGTTCTTGCAGCAGGGTGGCACAGCATGGGTGGTAGCTAAGCGTAACATTCAGAAGCCACAAAACAGTATCGTGCGTAAGCTCCACAAACCATGTCAACCCTTCTATTACACACATATCCTGGTTGTGACAAAGATGGATCCTTTTATTATATACATCCCGCTTGTGACAAGGATGGAAAGTTCCTGCAGGTGTGAGTCAAGCAGAAATTACCGAAGCCAAACAAACAGTTATGCATGACTAGCTGGGTCACCTAGGGAAGCAACATGGCATTACTTATGCTAAGACCTCAGGTTAGCCCGTAACACATCCATCCGTCCATCATTAACCTATGCAATAAACATTCATGGAGCACCATCCCCAATGCAGGAGACATACAGCTGATAGTTCTGAAGGGGCTAGATTGATGCTGAGATGGAGGCAGGCACGGACGGCATAACCTTGGCAGTGATGAGAAAAGAACATCTGAATGTCTAGGAAGATGTCACAGAAGCTCTGTGGGTTGGAGAAGTCTGAGCTCTCCAGAGAGTAAAGAGCTGTGGGAAAAGTAGAGGAAACTGTGTTTGGAGCGCGGTGATGCAAGACAGTCAGGAAATGTCAATCCTTTGCAAAGTCGGGAGGGTTGGCTGCACAGATAGGCTGAGTGACTAGACCTTTCAGGACCTTGAAGAGTGGGCAAAACCGCTGGAAAATGTCACCTTTTGCTTGTGTTTTCCATATATCAAGGTGCAGGATGCTAAAAACAGGGGTAAACAGCAGGATTTCCTCCTTTCTGTTCAAAGGCCGAAGGAATTTTCTGCTTCATAGCCAGGTTTGATCATCCATAGCCAGGTTCATTTCCATCTGCTCATCTCTAATTTTATGGAGACAGATTGGGATTCGCTCTCCAGAGCTTCCAAACATTGCCCTTCCTCTTATACTCCTCCCATGGGAGACTTCAGGGCAAGGTTCTGCAGGAGGGCTTGGGTACCCAGCCATCAGGCTCTGCCCTCCCATCAGGCTCTGTCTCCTCCTGAGGGTGACTTCCCAGGTGCCTCCTATCCACTTTGTTTCTACTCTGGGCCAGGGAAGCACCTGGACCAGTTCTCATGGTCAGATAGTCTTATTTCTGTCACTCTAAGGACCAGCCAAATGCTGTAATTATGGTTTTCTCCAAGGATTTCTAAGGCATCCTCTTGTGAATAAGAGGACGTGGTTGACCCAGAGAGCTGAGAGGCCAAGACGGCTGGAGGTTCAGTCTCAATCTGCCCTTGCAGTGCTGATAGCCTTTGACATCCATGTCTACACTGTGAGTTTCCAACTCAATTGTCAATATATTGTGTTCCTCCTGGAAATCACCATCCTTCCCTCAAGCCAGACCTTCCTCAGCCTCTCCCACCTCAGTGAGCAAAGCCAACACCCAGTGGTCACCAGGACCAGCTGCACCCAATGAGGGCTTCTCTTATGTTTCTGAGACCTTGTGAATATATCTGAACTCCACCCCCCTCCCACCTGACAACCTTGTCCCAGGGCTCAACCCATGCATTTCCCCTGCCATGCTGTGTCCATCTGGCAAAGTCACTTTTCTGCCATCAGAGAATGTCAGTCCCCTGCCCAGGATTCTTCAGGGTTCTTCAGGGTCCCAATAATCGTGCTGCCCAACTAGTTTCACCCTCTTTGCTATATCTACAGTCCTCGAGTCCTACCTAGAGTGACTGAATAGTATCCTCCCAAATTAATGTCTACCTAGGACTTTAAAATATGACTTTACTTGACAACAGGGTATTTGCTGGTGTAATTCAAGTCGAGATTGAAATGAAGTTGTCATGGGTGGATATGGCATATCCCCCAGAAAATCTCACATATTAGCAGTATAAACATGTTCAGAGGTGAACTGAGGGGGTCAAGAGAGCTCTAACCCCATCAATGGATTAATCTATCAGTGGATTACTAATTCAAATGGCATTACTGGTGTGGCTGGAGGAAGTGGATCCCTAGGAGCGTAGCCTTGTACTACATCCATCCCTGATCCCATCTTCCCTCTCTCTGCCTGCTCCCCGGCTCCCACAAGCTGAGCAGCTTTCCTCTATCACGCCCTTCAGCCATGATGTCTCTGCCTTGGAGCTGGCCAGCCATGGACTGACCTCTGAAACCATGAGCAAATAAACCTTTCCCCCTCTAAGTTGAGCTCATCAGGTATTCTAGTCACAGCAATGCAAAGCTGGCCGATACACAGACCATACTAGATGAGGGTGGGCCTGAAATTGGCTGATACAGAGACCATACTAGATGAGGGTGGGCCCGAAATTCAATGACGGATGTCCTTATCAGAGACAGCAAAGGATACATAGAGACACAGAGGAAAGGGGGCCATGCAAAAGGGAGGCAGGCATGGGAGTGAGCCCGCCACACGCCAAGGTGCACCAGGAACCAACGCAACTGGAAGAGGCAGGGAGGATTCTCCCCTGAAGTCTTCACAGAGGGGACAGCCCTGCTGACACCTTGATCCCGGAATTCTGGCCTCCAGAATAAATTTTGTCTTTTAAAGCCACCCGGTTGTGCTCATTTATTTCAGGATCCCTACGGGACTGCTTTATGATTCTTGCCATGTATGCACACTATTAGTACTCTTATTTAAACAACATTCTATGATAGACTCAATGCTTTCTGACAACTTGAGTTGGTTTCAAGAAGCCATTTTGTCATAAATTTAAGGCAGCCACCTTATATTTTCTCAGGTTGCTATGACAAAGTACCTTAGGCCGGGCAATGCGTGAATAACAGAAATATGTTGCTCGAAGTTCTGGAGGCTCAGAGTCCAAGATCAAGGTTGTAGGAGAGTCAGTGTCTAAAGAAGGTCTTCCCTCACAGACGGCACCTTCTGTGTGTCCTTACGTGGGGGAAGAGGCAAGGTAGCTCCCTGAAACTGGTGTCTTCAAGGGCACTAACCCCACTCAGGAGGGCTCCCCCATGACAGCATTGCCTCCTGACTCCCTGCCCCCACCCCGTGCACACACTTCTTTTTATTGCACTGGGACTTGCGTCTCAACATGGTAATGAGAGGGGACATCGACATTCAGACCGTAGCAGTGACCATAAAAATCAATACAGTGAAATCAAAATAATGTTAGCAATTGCTAGCCAGCTATCACTGCTGCCCAAAGGTACATATTCCTTTCTTGGTGAAAAGGGAGGATTAACAAGTGCCCGATGCTAAAGAGATACCAGAATTGGAATCTCCGTGTGGTTTTGATTGGCATGTTCCTGATTGCGAATGATGTTGGACATTTTTTTCATTGTATTTATTGGCCATTTGTATGTCTTCTGTTGAGAAGTGTCTATTCAGTTCAATTGCCCATTTTTTTTTAGTTGGGTTTTTTTTAGTGTTAAGTTTTTCAAGTTCTTTATATATTCTAGATATCAGTCCTCTGTCAAAGGAGAAATTAGCAAAGATTTTCTCCCATTCTGTGGAAAGCTAGAGAGAAAATAGTCAAGAAAAGGGACTTCAAATAAATAAGGAGAGCTGAGTGGAATCCTGGCAGGAGATTGGGGGAGAGAGGTAGGGAGGGGAGGAGGGAGACTTCAGGAAGGAAATAGCTCCAATGCTGGTGTGTCCGTATATGAAGGAATCACTGCTGATCTCGCCAGCATGTATGACGGAGCGGGTTGGGATCCATAGGGAAACACAGAGTGTTTGTTGTGTGTATGTTTCTATCACCTTGAACTTCACTATGATGTAGAATCATAACGCACCAATAAAAGTATTTAAAAAAGATGCTGGAATTGAACAGAGACTCCTCTTGGATTTAATTAGAAGGGTCGAATGAGACTTTGTGGAAGGTAACTTTCTCATCCATGATCCGCTGAGATTGAGTGGGGTGAGCATGTGCCTCCTGAAGTCACCTCCCAACCCCAGTGGGCTTCGCCATCCCCCTTCATGAGACTTCAGGGGTTCAGCACCCTCAGTCTTGGGCTCCCGCCCTTCTAAGGAATTGGGACATCCCGGGAACCCCCCGTGTGGCCCAGCACTGGGGCTCAGCTCACCGTTTCCTGACAACACTCCTCTTCCTCTCCTGTGGAAGCGCACACCCTGCTTTCTTCCTCTCCTGATGTTGGATTTTGGACTTGCTAGCTGGATTCTTTACCATTTTTCTCTTATTTGCCATCTATGGGACATTTTATTCCTTTTGCTAAAAGGATACTTTACCTTTTTTCTCTTATTGTCCATCACAGGGGCTTTTTGTTCCGTTTTCTGGGAAATCCTCGACTTCATCTTAAAGCCTTCCCGTTGCTTTTGTTTTTCCGGTTCACCTGCCCTTGAGAGCTCTTTCTAGACCTAGACTGTTGTGTTTTCATAACAGCTTGTGTTTAGGGACACAGCTCTTCCCTGGCCGCTCTGAGGGTATTGATGAGAGCCATCTTGAAGTTCCCTCTTCCCTGTATTTGTCTGTTTCTGCAGAGGTCCTTTTCTCCATCTATTTTGGCCTCTTTTTTTGTTTGGAAGGCTCTCCTCACAAGGCTGTGAGCCATGGTCACTGCCCCATTTAAGACTGAGACCCTTTTCATTGCCCCTGTCTCTACCTGCCATGCGTGCCTGCAGCACGGGCTATGAGTTAGACGGGGGGCCCACATTCTGCAGATAAAGTAGCCACTCTCATCCAGGACATAATCACAAGGTCTGGAGATCCTCCAGGGGTCTCTGGGGAGAATGCGTTTGCTGAGCGCCCTCCAGGAACCCCATAGCAGAGGAGCAGGGCCAGTCCCTTCACCTGCTCTTGCCTTTGCTTTTGCTTCTAAACACAAAATAAAAGAGTTCATCCCTTGGTATCAAGTGTCCTGATCTCTTTATCTGTATGGGTGTGGACTGTCTTTATTCCTACTGGCATGCAGTAAATATTTAGCCTGCACCAGGGGCTCCTTTATAGCGCTGAGTGCAGATGCAGAAGTCCTTTCCCAGCTGGAGCTTGTATTCTAGTGGTCTAAGCATATTTATCAGTCCTCGCCCAGAGCTGTCTTTTACAAGTGAGAGTATGGCCTCGTCCCTTCCCTGGTGGAAACCCTACGGGGATCTCGCGTTGCCATTACACTAACCAGGATCCTCGGTTCTCCGGGATGCCATGGAGGTGAGCTCCCCCCCACCTCTCCCCTGTCTCCCTCCTTCCTTCACTTCCTGCCTCTGCATCCTGAACTCAGAGCCTTCATCCCAACTCCTCCTTATGACCTATGGTCTCATCTTTACTCAGGGCCTGAACTGCTTGTCCGCGGATGCAGCTGTTGCCCCCATAGAGAAGCCCCCGCCACCCTCCCGAAAGCCCCTTCTCGGCCTTTAGAGCACTCCGCCCCACACTCAGCAAAGCTGTGGTTCACGTCTTCATTCATTTTGCTGTTTCTTGACCTTCTTGCCCACTTTCTAGAACCTTCGTGTTCCTCATCCCTCCAGGGCAGGGTCTCGCAGGTCCTCCCTACGATCCTAAAAGTGACCGCAGCAGTTAAAAGGAATCGCACATGCGCATGCGCCCGGTCACCTGCCCTGTGCCGGGGACTTGGATAATGATACATGACCGCGTTACTGTGTGGCTGTCGGCATTTGTGATCACAGTCGTCTCCGGGGCACTCCGGGGGGGCAGGAGCCCTCGCCTCTGCTCTGCAGGAGGGGAAGAGAGGCTCAGAGAGGTCCCGCCACAAAGCTGGGTCTTAGGTAAAGCCAGTGAGTGCTGCCCACCGCAAGCAGGGGAGTCTGACCCCCAAGTTCCCGGGGCTCCTGATGACTGACCCCTTCACAAAGCGGTGCTCTGTGCTAACAGAGGTGGAGTCTCGTTTTCACTCCCTCCCCAACTCTCTCTGTTTCTCCTCCTCCTCCTCCTCATCCCCCTCCTCCCGTTCCTCTTCCTCCTCCTTTTCTTCTTTTCCTCCCCTCCTCCCCCTCCTCCTCCTCCTTCTTTTTCTTCATTTTCTCCTCCTTTCCTTTTTTTTGTCTCCTTCTCCTCCTTCTACTTCCCTTCCTTCCCTTCCTTTCTCTCCTCCCCTCCCCCTCCTCCTCCTTCTCCTCCTCCCTCCTCCTTCTCCTCCTCATCCTCATCCTCTTCTTCTTCACCCTATCCTCCCCTCCTCTTCTTCCTCCTCCTTCTTCTTCTCCTCCTTCCTCTTCTCCTCTCCCCCCCCCCCCCCCCCCCCCCCCCCCCCCCCCCCCCCCCCGCCACCCCACTCCCCTCTGCCTCTCCTCTTTCCTCTCTCCTTTCATAACAGAGAATTCAAAGCTGCTTTTGCTGAAAGCACTGACCTTGCGCTTGGGCCTGCAGGTGCCCCCTGGAGAACCGAAAACAGGACACGCGTGGAATCTCGGCCCTCATTTTGCATATGTCCCTTTAGTCCCTAACTTTACACACAGGTTAATGACGTAAGGGGTGTAATTCCTGGTTATTAGCCCTAAATCTACTTAACCCCTCTCATCTCCCTTTAGACTGAGCACACCAAGGTAAGAATAACTAAGGTATTTTCAAGATTTACAGGGGAAGCCAGGCATCGAGGCACATGCCTGTCATCCCAATATTCGGGAAGCTGAAACAGGAGGATCACGGGTTCAAGGCCAGCCTCAGCAACTTAGCAAGACCCTGTTTCCAAAGAAAACAATAACAAAAAGGTGTGGGGTTGTAGATCAGAGGTAAAACAGCCTGGGTTCAATTCTCAGTAAAAACAAAAAACAAACAAGCAAACAAAACAAAACAAAAAAACCTCCTGCCCTGCCCTCCACCACTGCTGTCTCTGTGATTGGTGATTGGCATATCAGGGCGGGTGGCCACGCCCGGTTTGTTCCAAGAACAACGTTATGAAGGACAGGCTGGGCAGGCATGGGCAAGGGAGGAATTGAGAAGGAACTGGAAAGACAGATTGCTGTGATGGTTCTCAGACGCAAAGGTGCAGCTCAGTCCCTGGGACACCTACTTAAATGACATCCCAAAGACAGACCAGCAGCCACACACCTCCCAGAGACTCCGACGCCAACCTGGATTTTCCTAGGCTCCCTGTGACCCCCAAAATGTATCCAAAGGAGGCATCTCATCCCCACCCCACCGGGCACCCCGAGGTCCCTAAGATTCTGCTCTTTTTACCTAACCCCATTCGACGGTGCTATGGGCTGAATTGTCTCCTCTTGGAATCTGCATGTTGGAATCTCGACCCCCAGGACCTGGAGTCAGGACCTTTGAAGAGGTGATCAAGGTAAATGAGGTATCAGGATGACCAATGTCCTTATAAGAAGAGGGGATCGGGAAATAGACACACACAGGGGGACGGCCATGTGAGGACGCAGGAAGAAGGAGCCTTCCACACGCCAAGGGGAGCGACCTCAGGATGGACCAGCCCTGCGCACCTTGACCTTGGACCTCCGACCTGCAGAAGCAGCCTGAGGAAATACCTGTGGATTGCGTAAGCCACGCAGATTGTGGTATTGTGTTATGGCAGCCCTGGCAAACTCATACAGAGGACTAATGGTTCCCAGGAGCATCCTTGGGGCCTGGAGCTAACGCAGCCTTGATCAGGTCCCAGCTACAGCTGGCCATCAGAGACCATTTCCTCCAAGTACTCGGGGCGGATGTAGCTGGCTCCCTGAATCTGGTGAAACTTTAGGATCATCTTGGGGATGATTCTAATGGTGCGCACAGCCCACAGCAGCTGCGGGGCTGATGGCTCTGTTTCTGCCGTGGTAATAGCTGGGGCCACCGTCGTCCCAGACGGGAGGCACTGAAAGCACGCTTGCCCGGAGGGAGGCTTCCCGAGTCATGAGGCCACCTTCTCTGCTGAGAGCCCCGCAGCGCACTGCTCCTGTGCACAGGGCAATTTGAATATGCTTATGTTTCTGTGAGGCTGCCCCTAACTAGACCTGCCCTGCGGCTGGCTGCCAGCTATTTTCTTCTCTCTTCACTAAGCAAATAAAAATGAAAATGGACCGAACCGGGCTGAGGCAGAGCAACCAGCCCGCTGGCTATGCACCCCGTATGCCCAACCCAGACCCTCGCAGCCCTCCCGCTTCCAAGCCCTCTTCAGTGCCCGCCACCCAGAAAACACAGAGGCTATACTTCTACATTTTAATATTATGAGATAGAAGGGTATTGCATAGAAAAGATACAGGAAGCCGGGCGTGGTGGCACATGCTTGTAATCCCAGCATTTGGGAGGCTGAGATCAGAGGATCCGGGTTCGCGGCCAGCCTCAGCTATCTAGTGAGGCCCTCCACAACTTAGTGAGACCCGGTTTCAAAATAAAGAATAAAAAATAGGGCTGGGGTTATAGCTCGAAGGTAGAACGCCCCTGAGTTCAATCCCCAGTACCGCAAAAACAAAACAAACAAACAAACAAAAAAAAAACAGGAAAGATACAGGAATTTTTGCTGATGCTTTGTGTGATTTTGAGGATAGATATTCTAAAGTATCTTGGGCTATAATTCTGTCCCAACCACTTCTCACTAATGTGACCCTAAGACAACGACTTCTCACCAAGCCTCCTTATCATGTAAAACAGAGAGGGAGAGCCCACCTTAGGAGACCAGCACTGACCGAGACCTACTATGTGCAGACAACTCTGCCCAGGGAGGCTGCTTGCACGGGCCCGCTTGCAGAAGGGCCAGCACCTCGTTGGAGACTTTGCTCTTGCTGTCTTGTAATTATTAAAAAGATTTGACTGCTGGGCGTGGTGGCACACACTTGTAATCCCAATACTTGGGAGACTGAGACAGGAGAATCGCAGGTTCATGGCCAGCCTTGGCAACCTAACAAGGCTCTCAGCAACCTGGTGAGACCTTGTTTCCAAATAAGATACAAAATCAGGTTGAGGGGTAAGCTTGGAAGTAGAATGGGTCTGGGTTCAATCCCCAGTACCAAAAAAAAGAAAAAAAGATTTGAACAGGGTCCCAGCATGTTTGGTTTTTTTTGCCCTGGACCACACCAGTCATAGCTAATCCTCTGTCACCTCCAATGTTTTGACCCTGACAAGGATCTGCACAACAGAACTTAGCGTCCTCGTGGTGCAACTCAAGTACAGCAGGGAGCTGGCCTCATCCATCGTCCCCTCCAGGAGCCTGCTCGCCACAGTCCTTGTTCTCCTCCTTGTCGCTGTCATCATCACAGTCACCACCATGTCCTGTAGTCGCCCAACCCCAGCTCCCTGGTCACCCAGGATAGCCCAGCGGGCGGTCACACACTGCGAGTGCCAGGCTGAGCATTTGCTTCCCTTTCGCCTTTCATCTCCTGTCTGTCTGTCTGTCTGTCTGTCTGTCTGTCTCTCTTTCTCTCTCTCTCTCTCTCTCTCTCTCTCTCTCTCTCTCTCTCTCTCCCCTCGGATGTGCCTGAGCGTGTCCCCTCTGTCCCCAGTCGATGGCAGTGCCTGGCCCCGGGAAGCGGTGCATCTATTGTTGAGTGAACTTCCAGGACGCCGCTGCCGGGCTGCTGGGAACTGTGTCCCTGGCTCTCACCTGTACTCCAGAGCTAGCACTCTAGGAAGGGTGCTCGTCCCCACTTGACAGATGGGGAAGCTGAGGCTTAGAGAGTTTAAACCCCAGGTCACATGGCTTATAAGCAACAGAGCCAGGCTTAGGACCCTGGTGTCTCATGCTGCTGGAGGGAGCAGCTGCCCGTGGTGTCCTCAGCCAAGTGTCAACCAAGACAGCGGCGCCTGTGCACCTATAAAACAGGCACCATAACAGACCCTACATACGCCCCGAGGAGAGTAAGACGAGATCATGTGTGTGCAGCACACAGTTGGCCTGACACAGGGAACTTGGTCCCCACGTGTGAGGTGCCGACCACCGTGGTCCCCTGCGCCCTCCCGCCTCCTGTGTGGGACTCTGCTTACCTCTTGCCTGCCCTGCCCAGAGGGCAGATTTCAGGAAATATCGTGTGGATCTTTTGTAACAAAATCTGTTTATCATGCCTGCCACCACCTCGTCCCCCACCCTTGTCTTCCAGACCTTTTTGTAATGGAGGCAAGTTCTGGAAGCAGGTGCCCAGCTTTCTGATCCTGGCTCCTCTGTCACTTACTAACCAGGTTCAGTAGTCAGGGTTGTCTAGAAAAAAAAGACCAACCGTCTAAGTGTCCAGGTGGCCCTCCATGACCAAGGATTCTGTCATCTACAGATTCAACTAACCATGGGCCAAAATTATTTGGAAAAAAATTGTGTCTGTGTTAAACATGTATAGATTTTTTCTCTTGTCATTATTCCCTTAAGAATATAACATAGTGACTCTACAGCATTTACATTGCTTCGGGTGCCATTAGTATCCAGAGATGATGTGACGTCTATGGGAGAATTGTGTATTCTGTGTGCAAACACTGCTCCCTGTATATAGGAACTCGAATCTGCAGGGGGCTTGGAACTCCTCCCCCACAGTGACTGAGGGGTGCCTGTGTGTGTTTAGATGAAGGGAGACAGGGGTGAGAGTCCCCTAGTCTCTCCCTGTAGTTGTCCAAAGAAGCATGCATCTCAACAGCTTGCAGAAAACCCACCCTGCTTTCTCTTCTGGTCTCAGTCCTGCTGCTTTCTAAAGGACCCTGACTCCCTTCTTCCTAGGCAAGGTTTTCTCATTTGGAAGTGAAGCATTTTAAAATATTTGCCATATTAATTAAGCCCTCCATGCATGCCAACGTTGGACAGTTTTGTAGGCATCATTGCATTTAATTCAAGAATGAGACATAGAGACCGGTGGACACGATGACTAGCCCTCTTTACAGATGAGGAAACCAAGGCTCAGAAACATGAGGGCCCCCCCCCTCCCACTAGCTCATCTCAGGCAGAATTCAAGTCCCTTCCGGCCTTGACAGTCTAGGGCTTTAAGACTCATACACATTGGCAGTGTGCCCACTTGATGCTCACAGAGAGACAGGGCCCTCAAAATAGCAACTCTTCAACCGTGATCTCACTGTAGTGACGCTACCCAGACTCTGCTTTCAACCCCTAGTAAAGTCAGGGAAGGAAACCCCTCCTTGCGGGGTACCACTGTGGGCCCAGCGGTCACCCTGGGTGGCAGCTGTGTATTTAGGGGTGTTTGCTTGTTTCCTTCCCCACTGATCCTCACCTACTGGGCCCATGTCCCCGTCCCTCTCCCATGTGCATGTAATCCTGCAGTGAGTCAGAGGTGACTATCTCCTGGTACCCACCATGCCAGTCCCACTGAGCATGCGTGGCCCCAAGGAGCCCTCAGAATGTAGAAGCTAAAATGCAGCCATCCTAACAGGCTCCTGAAGGAGTCAGGCCAGCACTGGAGCCCCGTAGCTTCATGAGACTAAGCTTCCTGCTGGGGCATGGAGATTAGGAATTCCCAAACACTCCTCCCGAAGGAGCCCAGGGCTCCTAGCCTCCCACCATGAACCTCCTTGCTCCGAGTCCTGGTTCATTATCTGTTACTATGACCGAGTACGACAGACTGAATAATCTATAAAGAATAGAGGTTTGTTTAGCTCATGGATTCTGGAGGTTCAGATTACCAGCAGATTGTAAAGACCTTATTGTATCATAATATGGTGCAGGACACCCCATAGTGAGACCACAGCCTGCCAGCTCAGACCTCTCCTCCTCAGACCAGCTTGAAGAGCCCCCCCCCATGACCTGCTGTAATCCTGATTACTCCCAAAGGTCCCGCCCAAATATTGTCAACATAGCAACTGGAGATAACGCTTCTAGCCCATGCACTTTGGGGGAACATTGAAACCATAGCACCCCATAAGAACAGCGGGTTTCTCCAATCCCAGGAGTCTTGAGAAGCTGCTGTGAAAATGGGGGTCCCCAGCCCTGCTCCCAGTATCGGAGGCTGTGACAGCCTGAGATGCTGCACTGGGAAGAGGGACCCACAGCTGGAAGAATCAGTAGAGGCAGGCCTGGCCTTTGGGCTGTGTCAGATGCACACATTCTGCTATGGAAACAACTGTTACTGCGAATGGGGTCCTGGTGACCCAACAGTGGGGGAACTAGCCCCTGTTGTCACGAGGTTGACATCTTAGTCAGGACAGGGAGACAAAGAACAAGTCAATAGTAAAATGTCAGGTGGTGATAAGGTGTGCAGTGAAGTAAAGGAGGGCGAGGTGCTAGGAGCTTTCCGGGGGTCTGTGTGCTCAGCAGAGGGAGAGAGGAGGGGTCCTGTGCATGTGTGGAAAGGGGCCTTCCCGGCAGGGGCACAGGAAAGCAAAGACCATGGAGCAGAACTGTGCTCCACTGTGCAGACCAGAGTGGTCAGCTGGAGTGAGTGCAGGGAAGGAGTCAGGCGTGAGAGCTGGGCGGCCTCTGTAAGATCAGCCCTGATCTCATTTGATCAAGGATGGACCATATTATGACGGTCCACAAGATTGTCATGGTGCTGAAAATTCCGATCACCTACTATTCTTACTCCCTCTTTTCTGTGTAAGTTTGTTTAGACTCTCAAACACGCGTTGTGCTATACTGGCCTGCAGTGTTCAGGTCAGTGGCAAGCTGCCCAGGTTTGTAGCCGGGGAGCATTAGACTACATCATACAGCCCAGCTACAGTCCATCACCCAGGATTTGAACTCTTGTGCGTGGGTGAAGGGCTTCAAAGGGTTCTTGATCATCACAGGCT
Organism: Graphiurus murinus; assembly: GCA_004027655.1. Lineage (NCBI taxonomy): Eukaryota > Metazoa > Chordata > Mammalia > Rodentia > Gliridae > Graphiurus > Graphiurus murinus. The sequence goes on from PVLC010001436.1 coordinate 97,708, forward strand.
GCCTCATAGCCACTGCAGGGCCTTGGACAAGCAGACTCCCTGTGGTACCTGCTCACTCTCTCTCTTGTGGCTGCTGTGGTCTCTGCCTTGACCAGTGTGCCGTGGTGCAGCAGGCTGGTTCATAGATAGACCCTTGCAGTTCAGCCTTCTAAGAGCAACTAGAAAGAAAGAAAACTGAGCTGAGGGAAGGGTCTATGGAGGCTTCCTGGACTGGAAAGTCCAAGCTGTTGGGAAGATGACCCCCTCGCTGTGCCTAGAGAGGTGTGTTGCTGGGCTCACTCCTCCATAGAGGAATTAATTGAACCCAGTACATCCTTGGACATGTTCGTGAATCCTGAAAGCTTCAAAAGCTCCATGAGATACAACTGGGGGTAATTAGCTAAATGCAACTGCCTTAGTAACCAAATTTACACCCAGGCCTCACAGAGGGGAACAGCTTTTAACAGAATTAATCAGCGCCAACCACACAGATGTTGGTTCTTGGCAGGAGTGAAGAGATAGCAGTAACCCCCAAGCATGGCTTGACCAGGCACGTTCTCTCCCTCAGCAAGAGGAAGATGATTTGCATGGCAATGTGGGGCTTCATGTGAGGTGGAAAACCTGCGTGTGCATTTAGAAAATAGCCGCTGTGCCTTTAAATTAAGTTGAGGCCATTTTATACACACGCGATGGTAGTGCTCAGTAGTTATCTTGAATGTCCTTAGTTGACAGATTTGGATGCCGACAACTGCATCTCATTGTTTTCTTTTCATTTCTGAGATTACATCGGAACACAGAATCCCAGAGCGTCACACCAATGTTGCCGGCAACAGAGAGACATGAGGGAGATTTATGTAGAGGAGGGACAGGGTTAGATTTATGCTCTGAAAGGCCATTTTAGTTATATTAAAAAAGGAGTGCAACTTCATATGTAGGGTTTTGTTATAAACAGAAAGCATCCTGATAGGCAAATTTTAAAAGTTAAATATTTATCTTAAGCATGTGCCTTGAATTACTACTCTTTACTTTAGAAATCTGAGGAGACCCAAACAGAGAACATTGATCCAGAGACCAAACTGAGAATGGACCTTCTCTCTGCTGGCGCTTGGCCTCTAAGACGTCACAAGGGGATCTGGCCCATCCTTGACCCTGTGGCAAAGAGTTCTCCCTTCGCCATCTGTTTCAGTCAGCATTCTCGTTACTGTGACCCAAACATCTGACATACAAAACTAAGAGGAAGGAAGCATTATCTGCTCACAGTTCTGGAGATTTCAGAGGTCTTAGTCCATTGAGGGTACACTTTCCAAGCAAGAGCTGGGAGTGCAGGTCCACAGGGCATTATGGTGAAGAGCAGAAGACCAATGAGTCAGAGAGACACGCTGCACCTGGGCGGTCCCAGACACAGGATGTACCCAGCCACGCCTCCAGGGACCTACCTCCAGTCCTGCGCCACCTCTGAACCCAGCTGCCTCCTCTAAGCTGTGAGGTCTCGGGGACATTTTATTTTATTTATTTTATTTTATTTATTTTATTTTATTTTGCGGTACTGGGGATTCAATCCAGGGGCATTCTGCCTCCAAGCTACATCCCCAGCCATGTTTTTATTCTTTGTTTTGCAACAGGGTCTCACTAAGTTGCAGAGAGCCTCACTAAGTAGCTGAAGCTGGCCATGAAGCCAGATCCTCCAGTCTCAGCCTCCCAAGTACTGGGATTACAAGTGTGTGCCACCATGCCCGGCTTTGGGGGACATTATAATAAACTATAACACCAACAATATATCTGCCTCCAAGAGTGAAGTAACATAGATAGCACCTCCGCAGTCCCTGAAACTGAAGAGCCAGGCTACACATGGTTACAGCCCCGGGATTTGTTAAAGATTTTACTGGGCACAGTAAAGACCTGACAGAGTAAACTGGGAACATCCTCATTACTACTGCTAACATCAAGGCATCGTGCCGGGGCCCCTGCCCACCAGAAAGCAGGAGGGAGAAGAACAAGAGAAGTGGTGTTTAATGAGCGGAGGGTAACCCTAATTGTTACCCAGTTTTATTAGGCAGCTTGATAGAAATGAGCTGGTCCAAGCAGAATTGGGACACACCCGAGGGAAAAAGTTCAACAGGCCCCTGTGAATGGAAGAACGAGAATCCTTGCCTACCTGTGTTCAGAGAACCACAGAGAACTGTAGGGATACCAGGAGGCTCACCTTAACTGTATGCAAAACGCCCCCTGCAGGGTTGCACTCAGATCACTCCATGGGAGAATTTGCAGACTCCTTAAGGTGTGGAATGAAAAGGACAACCAAGCACCCCAATAAATAGCGCTGTGTGAGCTCTCGACTTCCCCAGTCCTCCTCCCTCCCCTCCCCAGATGTTGTCATGACTCGTGCACACCCGTGTTTATAGCAGTGCGATTCACAATTGTCAAATTACACAATCAACCTGGGGGTCCATCCAACAGATGAACGGAATGAATTTTTCTCAGTCATAACATAAGTAAAAACAAAAGTATGTCATTCCCCGTGGGCTTCACATAGCCCGGCTGACCCGTGGCCCTGAGTGTTACTGACAGCTCAAGAGCAGGACTGGGCTTTGTCACCTCTCCTGCGGGCTTTCCATCAGTGTCATTTGGCCCTGCTCTGAAATGACAGCCCGTCCTCAGAAAGCACGTCACCGCCTCCCGCGTCCACGCCACGCTCCTAAAGCCTTTCTGGACGCACGAGCCCGTTTTCAACAGGATGACGCTCTGGAGCCGAGATACGATCAGCATGAAAAATAGCGCTGGAGGAAATGGTCCCGAAACTGGCCGAGCGAAGGCTCTGATAAGATGCTTTGCCCATAAAATGTTCTCATTAAATCCCCGGCGGCCCAGCCACCCCTCCTCTGCCACACGGCTCTGCTGGAGCCGGCCCCGTGAGTATCCTACAAAAGTGGCCTAATTCATTTTGCAAAAAGATGGGGGTTCAGCTCTGAAGTCCTCCTGAGCTTCTTTGTAATCCCAGCATTTGGGAGGCTGAGACTGGATGATCCGGGTTCGAGGCCAGCCTCAGCTACCTAGTGAGGCACTCCACAACTTAGTGAGACCCGGTTTCAAAATAAGGAATAAAAAATAGGGCTGGGGGTATAGCTGGGAGGTAGAATGCCCCTGAGTTCAATCCCCAGTACCGCAAAAAAAAAAAAAAAAAAAAAAAGAGCCACCGTTGTCCCAGTCTCATTCTCTATTTGAGCACTTGAGTCTGGCACCGGTGCCACCTCCTTGTGTGTTCTTAGTGACAGTAAGATAGTTGCTGTTGCCCCCCAGATGGGGAAACGGGGCTCAGAGTTGCCCGAGATCCTACAGCCCAGACGCTATGGCTGCGGTATCATGGCTGGGTAACTAATTACCACTAACCTGGAGACCCCAAACCACGCACATGCATCAGCTCCCGGCCCCCGGGTCAGGAGCGGAGGCCCAGCACTCCTGCTTAGGGTCTCCGGGAACTGCAAGCCAGGTGCCCGCAGGGCTGCATCCTCTCTGGAACTCAGGGTCCTCTCCCAGGCTCTTGGATTTAGCACCTGCCCTAACTCGGGGAGAACTTCATCTTGAGATCCTTAACTAGTTACCTCTGCAAAACTCCATTTCCAAATAAAGTCCTGTTGTGAGGTTATAGGGAGGTACGGATTTTAGGGAGATGCTGTGCAGACCGGGTCCTTTAGGTCAACGACCTCCCTACATCTTTGCCCTAACGCTGTCTTTGGGCCCTGGACCACAGACCCCTCCCCCTGACCCCCGCGCCCTCAGCAAGGTCATCTAAGCCCCGGCAGCATCTTAAGGGATGAGCTTTGACATAGGCTGTGGCTGTCTTCATTCTTAACACATTTTATTTCCCTTTCTCACCTTTCCTTGAGAAGCCCTGCAGGGAGCCAGTGTTTGCTGACTTGACATTGGGCCTCCTGCCTTTTGTTTTAATTCCACCTAGTCTCAAGTTCGTCCCTCCCTGGGGAACTTTGTGGGGCTCCTAACCACCTCCACAAATAATTTCTTTGTTCACACTGGATGTTTTGTGAGCTTGGCAGCTGGGGCCCATGTACTTAATGCTCGTCAAAATTCACGGGCCCGAAAAGTCACAATGAAAATCAACATTTAACTCTTATCAACTGAGCTTCCTTTCCTGCCCAAGAAGACACCGCACGACATTATTACATATAACCTCAGTATATTTTCAGGTAGAATTAATGTTTGATAAACTCAGGAGCAATGGTTCTTTATTTTGAAGAAAACTATCATTAGTCTCAGTAGCTGTGACATTTATTATACATGAGTGCGTGGGGCGTGTGTTTCTAAAATCTGTGGTTTTAAAGCAGTGCTTCGGCTGTGTGTGCATGTTAACGGTAAGCCAGAGGGGGCGCTGTGCTGATTGTCTGTCCATCCGTTCCTGTGTGGACTCTGGAAGTTCATGTGTTTACAGAGACCAGCTCTTTACTAGGCGCAAGAATGGACCGCAGGCCTGCAGAAAGCAGAGCTTCTGCCTTTAAAAAGTGCCACTTGCATTTTGGACCGTTTGCACTTGAGACGTCCTTTGCCATACTGGTGACAAAGCAGAATGGTCCAGATACTCCCCAGTCCCACTTTTGCTGAAAATGGTTTCCTGTGTTTCCCTAAAGAGGGGTCAGCAAACTTTCTCCATAAACGGCCAGAGAGTAAATACTTCAGGCATTAGGACCATTTTAGTCTCTAGTGTATTCCCTATGTTTTCGTTTGAGTGTGTGTGTTTTGTTTTATAATCCTTTAAAGATGTAAAAGTGGCTCTTTAAAGACAGAAAAGTGGAATGGATCACAATATACTCAGTCATAAGGAAGAACAAAATTGTGTCATTTGCAGGAAAGTGGATGGAACTTGAAAATATTAGGCGAAGCGGAAACAGCCAGTTTAAGAGAGGGAATAGTTGTATGTTTTCTCTCATATGTGGAAGCTAGATAGAGATTGGGAAACAAAATAGACCTCAAATAGAGGCACAGAGACTCCAGTGGAGCGAAGGAGGGGATTTAGGAGAGGGAGAAGGGGGGCTAGAGACATAAAGGAAGTAACAGTTTAAATAATGCTATATACGTATATGAAATTACCAGTACCAATCTCAAGGACATGTATAGGAGCGGGGTAGGATCAGGAGGGAAACGTACCAAGTATTGTGTGTAGGTATATTTGTATCACTCTACACCTATATTTATATATCAGTACGATATACAGTTACTGTGCACCAATGAAAGGATTTTTTTTTTTTTTAACGGTACTGGAGATTGAACTCAGGGGCATTCTACCTCCAAGCTCTACCCCCAGCCCTATTTTTTATTCTCTATTTTGAAACCGGGTCTCACTATGTTGCAGAGTGCCTCACTACGTAGCTGAGGCTGGCCTTGAACCCTGTTCCTCCGGTCTCAGCCTCCCGAATGCTGGGATTACAAGCGTGCACCACCACGCCCGGCAATGAAAGTCTTTTTAAAAGCCGCTCTTTTATATCTTTAAATATATAAAAGCTCACAGACCGCACAAAACTTGGACCCGGGGCTGCACTCGGCCCCAGCACTGCAGTTGTTAGTCCCTGGCCTAGGCAAGCCACTGACCCTCACTGAGCTCAGTTCCCAGTGCAGCAGCCGCAAAGTGACACCCTGAAACCGCGTCTCCCTGGGGGGTGCGGCTGGACACAGCAAGGCAGGACCGCACCTCCCCTGCACACAGAAACCACGCTCTCAATCCACCGGCTCGACCGTGACAGTGAAAATAAAATCCAAATGTCGATGCTGGGGTTTCATAAGACCACGAGAGTTGGAGCAGAGACACAAACAATTAGACATAGGGGAAAGAAAAAAAAAGTCAAACAAGGTGCTTGCGGTTCCAGGGAAGAGGAGGACGCGGGGACTCGGGCTCTGCTATCATTGCTCTCCTGCCCCATCCGAGACCTCACGTGGGGGAGGGAGGAGCTTGCAGGGCGGGCGCCCTCTCCGGGGTCCTGAAGCTTCGTATCTGTGGCTCGCCCCTCAGCACGCTCCCGGAATCACGCTGCAGCTCCTCTCTTTTCTTTTACAGAGACATCAAGCCAGACAACATCCTGCTGGATGAGCACGGTAAGCCCACGCGGGGACTCTCCCCCGGGCCCCTTCGGCGGGAAGTTTGGGGCAGCGGGAACTTGGGGTCCTGTGGGTTGGATTTCTAGGGGTGAGGAGAAAACCCTTTCTTTGTTTCGATCCCGATGGATGAACCCCTGGTCACTTTCTGGACTGCATCCCGCCACGGTAAGTGGAGCCGGATTTGTCCGAAGGTTTCGCCTTTGAAGTCATTACTGTTCAGATCCTAGATTGGGGGGTTGAGGGTTATGGGGTGCAGTGGGGACCAGCGTGGGACTGCTGGGTTTCAAACCCCACCCCTTACCAATGAACCTGTAGTTCCGAAGTTACCCGACTCTCTGAACCTGTCATCTCCTATAAAATGGGGAAATGGTGCTCATCTGAGGTTGCCATGGGAATGGGGTAAGAGAGACTGTGGGGTGAGCCAGACTCAGGGGTACATAGCCCCTAGGCCATGCCCCGCTTATCAGCTACATCAGGCTTCCCGAGCGCCCCTGAGCCCATAGATCCCCTGGGCACCTTCTTAGATGGATTCAGGAGGCCTGAGAGGGAACTCAGATTGTGCGTGTCAACAGCCCCCAGGTAAGCCCGACATTGCGGGTCCTGGGGGCACACCTTGAGCAGCCAGGCACCTGGCAATGGCCTTTCAGGATTACAGCGGGGCATGGTAGGAATCGAAGGCCAGCCCTGTCGTGCCACAGCAAGCCGGGCCTCTGTCCCAGGCTGGCATGCCGGGGTGTGGTGCTGAGTGGAGTTCCAGAGCCCAGAGCGCTCGGCAGGCCGGACAAGCGTCTGCACTCGAGGCCGCTGCCCAGCCCTGGTCCCTGAAGCCTGGAACACGTCCTGGAGCCCTGCAGGGCTCGTCCCGCAAGGCCTTTCGGGAGAGGAGGTCTTTCTGAGGTGCTGCTGAGGCATTTGGGGCTGCTTCCGGCACCTCTTCTCCTCAGCTCCTCCTGTTCTTTCCTCATGCTGGGCCATGGCTCTCTCTGGAAGCTTCTAGAACCTTCCATCCCTCATGGCTTGGGATGTCCCATCTTATGGTGCACGTTGCTATTGTCTTAGTCTGTTTTCTGTTGCTCTCACAAAATGCATGAGATGAGGTAATTATTAAAGAATAGAAGTTCGTTTTTCCAGTGGTTATGGGGGTTGGATTGTCTGAGAACGTGGTGCCGGTTCTCCTGGCATCTGCTGACGGCCTTCTTGCTCCATCGAGTGTCACATGGCGAGAGTAAATGCCAGCTTGGTGTCTCTTCCTCTTGTTATAAAGTCACTAATGCCATCATGGGGAACCACCCTCGTGACCCCGTCTGATTTTAATCAGCTCCCAGAGAACCCGCCTTCAGGTAGCAGTAACTTGTGAATTGGGGGGATTGCTTCCAAGGCATGAAATCAAGGAACACCCACAAGTCATGGTGCCTGTGTCCAGGATGATGGATGGGAGGGTTGCAGTCTCGATCAGAGATAGAAACCAGACGGGGCGCTCTGGGCCAGAGCGGGTGAACTCACCGTGCTCCTGAAGGGATGGGCGGCAACCGCCTCAAGATGCCGGGGTACCGGGCAGAGCTGAAGCCCCACATCAAGGCTGAAGAGCAAGCCTTTCGTAGGCTAAAGAGTGAGTTGGGCTTGGTGGTGCATGCCTATAATCCCAGTACTTGGAAGGCTGAGACAGGAGGCTTGCAGGTTCAAGGCCAGTCTCGGAAACTTATCGAGACCCTGTTTCAAAATAAAAAATGAAATGGGGCTAGAGGTGTAGTTCAGAGGCAGAACGCCCCTGTATTCAATCCCCAGGACCAAAAAAAGCAAAACCAGGATCTTCTGTTTGCATCCAAAAGTCAGAACCGTCAGCCACGGGGAATGTTGGTCCCTTTTATAGACCTCCAGGCAAGAATTTAATTACGTCCATCTTTGGTCGTTTATTTCGTGAGTTTTTATTTATTAACCTTGCACCTTGTAAACCTTTGCTATTAGGCAGGTGCTCTCTGTTTTGAACATAATGAGGATCAGTACCACAGGAATTCCCAAGTGGCTCACAGGGCACATTTGTGACATCCATCTGCACTTTCATAAACCACATTACAAAGCAATTTGCAAAACAGGAACCGCTGTGTTGCTATTTTAAAAGCCCCATCACTGGTCTCATTAAGTGTAGTTCCCGAGAACAGGATGGTTAGCTGCATTTCCAGTGAAACATAAACGTCATTAAATCAATGCATTAACATTTTATTGATGACGCTCAGATCTGCCAGTTACATAAAACCCATGCATCCCGCACTCACTGGAGTCTACTTCGCTTCCTGAATTTTCGGATGAGATCTGAGGTCTTAGAATGGACACTTTGATTCTCTGCTGAGATCTGGATTCTCAGAACCAGCAGCAAATGCAGAGACCATGCGTCGGGGTGAAATGGAGTTGAAGGAAACTCTGGCATCTGAGGACGGGGTGGGGGAAGGGTTGAGCGAGCGCTTAGAAGACTAAGAGCTTGGGGCAGAGGGGAACCTAGAGGCGTAGAGGGAAGGGGAAGGCTCCTATCTACATTCTGTTGGCATGAGAAGCTGGGTAATGAACGACCACAGCACCTGATGGAATAAAACTGCCAGTTTGCTCACAGCTCTGTGGGGCACAGTACTGCAGGCAGGTGTCGGCTGGGCTCCGCTGGGCTCCGCTGGGCTCCGCTGGTCTTGGCTGAGTTCCGCTAGGCTCAGCTGTGCTCGGCTGGGCTCGGCTGGTCTTGGGTGGGTTCGGCTGGTCTCGGCTGGGCTCGGCTGGGCTCGGCTGGGTTTGGCTGGGCTCGGCTGGGTTCAGCTGGGTTCGGCTGGTCTTGGGTGGGTTCGGCTGGGCTCTGCTGGGTTCGGCTGGGCTTGGCTGGGCTCACCCAGCTCTCTGGTCATCTGGTCCATGCTGGCCTTGGCCTGGCCAGGTGACTCAGCCCTGAGGAGCATGGCTGATGCTCCGACAGGTCCCCACATGGCCTTTTGTCTCAAGCCGAGGCAAGAGCAGGGACGGCCCAGCCACTCAGGCCTCTGCCTGGTTCACGTAGCCCACCATCCCACTGGACAGAAAGGTCACTTGGGCAAAGCCAGAGCCAGCAGAGAGGGCCCTGCAAAGTCCCGCAGCCACAGGAGGGGTCTGGAGCGGAGTGGAGGGCTGGCGGTGTGATCCTTGCAGCTGCCCACCACGAGGACTGACAGAAGAAACAGAAGAAGCCACAGGCAGGAGCGGCTGGGGTGAGCACACGGGGGCTCAGCCTCCCCAGAGATGGGCAGAGAAGACTCAGAGACTGAAGGAGGCCCTTGCATTGGCCCTCTGTGTCCCCGAGGGCCCTGGTTCAAAGTTCACCAATGGCACGATCCTCATCCTCCGGCCTCAGGAAAGCGGCTCCTTGACTATCGCCGACCCACCACAGGCGGGGCGCAGTGCCAGTGAGCGAGAGTGCGCCAGGCGTGCTCAGCACCGCGGTCCAGACCCCGTGGTCCAGGGCACTGCTTCTCACACCGCTGTACGTGGAAGCAGCTACCCCAGGCCCCAGCTCCACGGGGCACCCGACCTCGCCCACAGCACAGAGTGCCGAGCAGCCGGGCTCGCAGGACTGCTGCATCCCCCGCTGGTGCCGATGTGCAGCCAGGATGGGGAGGACAGAAACCTCAACCGGCGCATGTGACAGAGCAGGAGCGCAGAAGGCACAGAGGCCGGGGGTGGAGGCGGACGGCTTCCTGGAGGAGGGCGCGTCCGCCTCGGGGCCTGAGCTGGGAATGGGGTCTGCAGAGCAGGTTGAGGGCAGAGCCCCCCAGGGACCCAGCCTCTCCTCCTGGCCTGGCAGGGGGACAGGGAGCCTCAGAATCCTGGCCTGCAGCTCAGTCACCAGTAGGGTGACGTCACTCTCCTCATTGTCTGAGACCCACCTCTCAGCATCTCTATGATGATGTCTCGACCTCCAGGTCCTTAGCTACCTGAAAGGCCTTGCCCCTCCCTGGGGGCCAGTCCTGGAAACGGTAAACAGCTCCACGGGGGCTCACCTTTCAGACACCAGCCCACCAATCTGGAGACCCTGCCCCCCAAACACCTCCTCTGTGGGGCTTCCCCTACTCTGAGTCACTGTGCACCTGTCACGCCTGCCTCAGGGCCAGGTACCAGACAAGTAGGCACAGCCCCTGCACCCCTGGGCCTGCGGGAGTTATCCCAACCAGCCAACCCAGCCCCCCTTCTCCCAATCCCAATGCCCCCCCCCCATTCCTTCCTGCAGACATTGAAGTAAAGTCTCACCCACGTCCCCACCCCACCTCCTGACTGCCACCTACGATCCACCTCGGTGTGGCTGCACCCTGCTCCTGGGAACCGCGAGTGACAAACCACCCTTTCAGGGCAGTAGGCTCATGACCTGTCGCTTTCCCATGTCTGAATTCCCCACTCTAATCCACTGTGGTTTAGACGCTCATTAACCGAGCTCATTTCAAAGCAGCACCTCTCCACCTGTCGCCGACATATTTGTTGATAAATGTGACAAGTGCACCCCAAAGTGGCCGTGGTCGGCAGCGTCGACACCCCCCCCCCTCCCTTGTCAAAACACTTCGTGGGCTCTCACAGCCTGCCAGGAGGAGGAGACTCCAGGAAATGAAAAAGTTGGGCATGCGCTGTTTATGGCGTGTCACACACGGGGACTGGAGGGGCTGAGAAGGACATGGGGGGGTGCACCCAGACAAACCGGGGGCAGAGGTGGTCCTCCGAGTCTGAGGAGCCAGCTGTGGATGTCACTACTCTAGAACAGTTTGGGGACAGAGCACAGGAATGGGTTAAAGATGCCCTGCATGTCCTCGGGAGGGCTGGAAGGCTGTTAGAAAAGGAGGCTTCTACCTGAGTGTGTTGCAAGGAGAGTCCTCGGATCCTAAAGACCTGGAACAAGACTCTGAAGCCCCCAAGAAGTAGTCTAGGTATGTTCCAGAGGTACCATAACAAAGACCCCCAAACCAAGAGGCTTAAGCAACAAAAATGTTCTGTCTCACAGCTCTGGAGTACAAGCCACGGCCGAGGTGTCAGCAGGACCCCCCTCCCTCTGATATCTCCAGGGAAGAGCGTATCCAAGCTGTCCTCCTGGCCTCTGGCAGCTTCTTGGCATGCAGCGGCACAAACCCAATCTTCACGCAGCATCCTCCCTGTGTGCATTTATGCTCGGGTGTCCCTTTTTTATAAGGACACCAGTCAGATCGGATTAGGGGCCCCCTCAATTCCAGCTTGACCTCATCTTAAGGAATAGCATCTGCAGGAACCCTGCTTCCAAATGAGGTCATACACAGAGGTTCTTGGGATTCAGACTTCAATATGTGGATGCAGGGAGGGCAAAATTCAATCCACTCCATCTTCTCCAAATGGGATTTTGATAAATAAGAAAACAAGAAAGGTTCAGGTAGAGGCCAAACTCTCCACTGTGTTGCTGGGAAATGCTTAGATTTGGGTGAGAGCCAGAGGGGCTTCCTGCCCTGGGACACGGACCCATCACCCCTCAATGAAGTGAGGCTGCCCGGTGAGGTCCATGGAGGGCCCTGTGCCCGGCTCTGCGGAACCCAGGCAGAGCTCAGCTGAGCGAGCTCATTCACCCCAAGTAGTCACTACGCCTCCTTGAGGCAGAGAAGTATGGTCTGAATGTTCGTGTCCCCAAAGCTCAGAGGCTGAATCTGAACCCCAAGCTAAGGGTCTGTGAGATGGGAGAGCCTGAGCGTGTACTTGAGCCAGACCCTGGTCTTATGGCTGAGGTCATTCCCCTGAATCACGGGTGAGGAAACGTCCCTCCTCTCCTGTTCCTTCTAACACTGAGTCCAGTTCCACTCCGCCTGATAGGAATCATCTCATTTTCTCACAGTTCCCAGGATGGTGTTTGATCCTGGGCTGGAGAAACATGCGTCCTGGCCCCAGAAGGCCCAGAGGAGTCCCATGTGCTGGGATGGGTTGGGCACTAATCTCCCAGGACCCCGCAAAGGTAACACCGTCACTGGACAGCTGCACAATCCTCATTCTTTTTACTTCTCACAAAGAGCTGCTTAATGAGGTGGGAAGGCCCTGGGGTGAGGCCAACTTGGGGCTTGAGTTCTGGCTCTAGGGCCTTGGGTTGAGTGGTCACTTCCTCCACTGCTCACACTATGAAAGGGGTGAGGAGACTGTCCAGAGGCCCTGCTTCACCCTGGGATTCTGTCCTGGAAAGATGGCCTCTGCTTGGCTTTCACCAAATCTGACCTGAGTGCATCTCATTGGCAGAACCTAAACCTGATCCAGAACCTAGCTGCAAGAGAGTCAGGAAACATGGCTCCCCTCATGGTCCAGGAAATAGCAAAGAAAGGAGTGGGAGAGGGTGCTGCCTGTTGGTGTTGGGCACAACACCTTGGGAAGTTGCCACAGAGGAAAGCGTGGCTGGGCAAGTATAAAACTCTATGTTATCCAATTATTGTGATTGTGTAAAACAATAAAGAAAGAGCTGGAGGTGTAGCTCAGAGGTAGCATGCCCTGGATTCAGAAGGAAGGAAGGAAGGAAGGAGAGAGGGAGGGAAGGAAGGAAGGAAGGAAGGGAAATTGCAATAACCCACACATCTATTGGAATTAAATTATTATACTTCTGGACCAGCAGAAAACAGAAGATCCTTGTACATATAAGATTTTATAGAAAGAGGTCACTTTACAAGTTATTGGGGATGAATGAATTTTCAATAAATGTTGAGACAATCGGCCGTCTGTTTGGGAGAAAGGAATTCAGAATGTTCTCTTCTACCATATACAAAAATATATTCCAGGTGATTGTAAGAATTAAATATTAAAGGTAAATAAGTACTAAAAGAAAATATGTAGCAATGTATAAAATCTTAGGGGTAAGATAGACTTCTAGAAACTGGAAAGTTATGAGAAAAATAAGACTTGGGAACTAGGAAAATAACATGTGGTTTGCATTTTTTAAAACTTTTGTGTGACAAAAGACAGTAGAGATAATGTTAAAAGACAAAAAGTAAGCTTGGATGAAATATTTGCAACATACCTCACAGGGAAAAAAAAAAAAAAAAAAAAAATATATATATATATATATATATCTTCTAGATTTAGAGCTCAGATTAAAAACTGGCCAAGATTCCAGCCAGGCAGTTCTTGGGGGAAGCTGATCACATTGAAAAATGGCAGCCTCTTCAGCCGCAAGATACCATTTCTCACTACCTGATTTGCCAAAAATAAAATTACAGATAACAGCCAGTGCTAGTAAAGGTGTAAAGAAATACACACTCTCATATTCCGTTTACAGCACCATAAATTTGGAACACAACATGCATACCTTTGGATCCCGTAATTCCACTTCTGGGAATTTATCTAGTCAAAGTGAAAGTACCAATATGCAAACATATGTTCAAGAGTTCTTGTTGCTGCATATTTTATAATAACAAGACAAACAATTAAGCAAAAAAGAGAGGAAAAAAAAAACCTGGGAACAACCCAAATACCCATAATAGGGAATTGTTGAATAAAATATGATACAGCCGTACAATGGAGTACTTCGCAGCCACTAGTGTGGGCGCCGTGAGATCCGGCCACCAGGTCATGGGGGAGGAGGATCAAGAACAAAGGAACAAAGAAAGAGAAATGCCCCCGACCCCTGCCTGCCCTGAGAGGACCCGGCCACTAGCACAACCAGGGACTTGCACGACTACTTCTGTACCCCCTCCTGGCCCCATAAAAAGCCCCCAGCCTGTAAGGAGGTAGGCTTCCTGGCTCTCTCCTGGGTCAGATGCCTCCTTCCAGGTTTTATTCCTAAATAAAGCCTGCTCCCTGCTATTGGGCCGTGTTTTCTTTGCTCTCATAAACCCCAACAACTAATTCACCATTTGTCATTTGAAACAGTTGGAGGTGGGCATGGTGGTGCACATTTGTAATCCCAGTACTTGGGAGGCTGAGACAGGAGGGTCGCAGATTGGAGGATAGCCTCAGCAACTTAGCAAAACCCTGTTGTTTCAAAATAAAAAATGAAATATGGGTAGGAGTATAGCTCAGAGGTAGAATGCCCTTGGGTCCAATCCCCAGTACAAAAAAAAAAGAGGAAGCCAGGCGTGGTAGCGCACGCGGTAATCCCAGCATTCGGGAGGCTGAGACAGGAGGATCCAGGTTCGCAGCCAGCCTCAGCTACCTAGTGAGGCACTCTGCAACTTAGTGAGACTCAGTTTCAAAATAAATAAAAAATAGGGCTGGGGGTGTAGCTCGGAGGTAGAATGCCCCTGAGTTCAATCCCCAGTACCGCAAAAAACAAAAAACAAACAAAAAAAAAAACTCTAGGGGCAGGTAATTATAAAGTAATTACAAAAAATTACTTTTTTTAATTCAGAATTTTTCAACTTTTAAAACATGTACATCAAATAATGCATATCACAATACATAAAATACATAATACATATAATACTTTTACATCAAATCATACATATCCTAATAGCAATGCAAAATATGTGGCTCACAGAATGTGTCATAATATCTTAAGATAATATATAATGTATGTGATTTAACATCCCCTAGGGGTTTGGAGGAGTTCCTTATAATCGTGTACATTAATTTCTATAGCAAAATATGAATAGCCATGAAAGAAAAAACAACAACAAGAAAGAGAAGTTGCGGCTCAACTCTTTTCAGCAATTAACTTGCGTAGAAAACGTCTTTGGAGAGGAGGCTGCCGTGGGCTGGGGTGCTTGTAGTCCAGGAGCTCAGTGCTGGGCCCTACGGGGCAGTGCTTAATTCAGTTGCAGTCTTGGGAGGTGGATCCTAGTGAAGGGGGTGGAGTCACTGGGGAAGAATGCTGGTCTCGGGGTGAGTGAACTAGCAAGAACAAGTCATAAAAGAGCAAGCCTGGCCCCCAGCCAGTCCCTCTCTGGCGTCCTGTCTCACCAGGTGACTTCCTACTATGACATGTGTGCTCTGGCCAGGATGCCGTCCGCCATGTTATGATACAGCCTAGGGGCCCTCTCCAGAAGCTGAAGAGATGAGGCCACCCAACCTGGGCCTTCAAAACTACAAGCTAAGAGCTAAATAAACCTCTCTTCTTTGTAAGGTACCCAGCTTCAGGTATTTTGTTATAGCAATAGAAAATGGACTAATGCAGAGGATAAAGGATTGTGGATCTAACTAGGAAGCATGGCTACGTGCAAAAGTAATGAGATCATGGAGTCTCCACGTCCTCCTATTCTTTGCTGCTTCTCTTCTTTCCTTCTTCCGCCCTCCACATTTTCTTGAGCACCTACTGTGTAGGGGAGCCTGCCTGTCCACATCCCAGCAGCCCATCACTTCAGGCTGGAGGGAAGGCGGCCCCAGCCCTCCCCCTCCCTGATGATCATCAAGTTTGGCAGCCAGGACCCCACTGGCCACAGCACAGGGACAGCAGCCACACAAGCTCCTACCCCACGCTTCCCAGCCACAGCCCACTCACCCACGTCGTCCGGAGCGGGAGCCTCAATCAACTGCTTTTGTTTATTTCCCAAGAGTCCTCGTTCTCTAGACCAGTGTCTCTCCACTTTTAATCTAGAATTCTTTTATCCTGCCCCTCAATATAAACATATGTATACATATATATGATGTGTGTGCAGTACTAAGTTCACATCCTAAACCATGTACACAGAACAGACATTTTTAAGTGTCACATGAAATGTTACTGTACCCAGAAGTTCTCAGACTTTCTTCCCGCAGACCATGGCCTTGAAAAATCACGCAAGGAATCGGGCCCGCTGGCCCCAGCTCTCACTAACTGGAGTTTCTGCTTCTGTATTTGCAGGACACGTTCACGTGACCGACTTCAACATAGCGACGGTCGTGAAAGGATCAGAAAAGGCTTCCTCCATGGCTGGTACCAAGCCCTACATGGGTGAGTGCGGCCGGCCCTCTTTGGTGTGATCTGGCCTGGTCCTAACCTTGGCTTCCCTTCCCTGGCTTCCTCGCCGCTGTCCTCCCTCCCACGCCAGGCTCCGCCCCTTCCAGCTAGGCCCTGCTCCCCAGCTCTCTCCCTGCTACGGAGATCACCTCGCCTGGGTTTTCCAGAGATCTCCTGCTCATCCAGAAAGCCTTGACTCAGGCTTGGCCAGGAAGGAACAAAACATCGGCTTTTCTTTTCCATTCAAACCCAGTAATATCACAAAATATAACTGTGTTGGTCATTCTGGGTTCACATTCCTAAGTGCACAGTGCTCTTTGAATGTGTCATTTCAAATTAATTTTTTTTTAGGGGGGAAGGGGGACTTTTAATGGTATTGGTTTTAGCATGCTGTCTCGGTCAACTTTCTCCCTGCTGTCTTCCAAAACAACTGACCATACAGCTTAGAAGAAGGGAGATTTGTTTGCTCCAGGCTTCTGAAAGTATCCAGTTTAGGCCATGTGAGGCCATGTGCAGAACTTGGGAATGGCAGCGGGAAGAGGAGAAAGAGAAAGCGCTAGGCTCTGTGTTACGTTCACATCATGGAGGAGACCCGAAATAGAGAAAGAGGGAGAGCGCTAAGCTGCAGCTCTCACACCACCGAGGCCGGAAGCGGAGAGGGAGTGGGGGGGCGGGGAGGGGGTATATAGTCCCCAAGGCCACACCCCCTGGGGACCCCTCCTCAACAACCAAGCCCCGCTGCTAACTTTGCTACCTTGTTCCCACAAGGGCTGGGGGAGTCTAAATCCAAACCGTTCTCTTCTCTTGCTTTAGTTTTCTTTGTTAAGGATGTAGGTTGTCTGAACGTTGGGTCGTCTTTGCCCATCTTCAATATCTGTCCCTTGCTCTCAAATCTTGTTTTAATTCTTCTTCTATTTCTTTATAAGTATCCTCATTACTCTCTTTCCGGTAGGCATTATCTGTTGTGTTCGTTCTGTGTGCTTTCTAGTGAAGTTTCTATTTCTGAAATAATTTTCTGTTTATTTCTACTTTTCCCCCGTGTTCTCTGACCTGACTTCTGAGGTAGTTTTATTCTAATATACTAATTTCCTTAGTGTCTTCAGTAGTTAATTCTGCATGCCTGCATTAGCTACCAGTCGCCGTGTAACACACCATGCCAAGCCCTGAGGCTTAGAACAATGGCCACGTGCTGATTCTCACAGTTCCGCTGGTTGGGGGGCGCAGCGGGGCGCTGTGTTCAGCTGGGGGGTGCACTGAGGTGAGCAGGCCCTCTCTGTAGCCCCCCGTCACCCAGGGCTCAGGTAATCTCCCTCTGTAGTGCTGAAAGTTTCAAGATGGCGCACTCCATCCCCAGTGCTGGCCAAGACCGCTTGCTTCACATTTTCTGAATTTCAGTGGGAGAAAGCAAGTCACACGGCCAGCCTGGGGCAGGGGCCGCATGGGGCAGGGCACCGAAGGCCTGCGTCCTTGTGGGACCAGCAAGGAAATGGCCGACTGCTGTGATGTCTTTCAGCTCTTGAAACAGTAGGTTGCAGGTTTGTTCTGCTTTATTGACACACCTTCCTGGTAAAAGTGGGATTCTGCTTTTTAGTCCCTTTTTTCTTATAGTAACTGTGTATGGAATTTGGTACTTTAAACTCACTCAGGTTTTGGTATTTATTTTTATTTATTTATTTATTTATTTATTTATTTATTTATTTATTTATTTATTTATTTGGTACTAGAGATGGAATCCAGGGGCATCCTACCTTGGAGCCACTCCCCCGGCCCTATTTATTTATTTATTTTTTTTTTTTTGCGGTACTGGGGATTGACCTCAGGGGCATTCTACCTCCGAGCTATACTCCCAGCCCTACTTTTTATTCTTTATTTTGAAACCGAGTCTCACTAAGTTGCGGAGTGCCTCACTAGGTAGTTGAGGCTGGCCTCGAACCCGGATCCTCCGGTCTCAGCCTCCCAAATGCTGGGATTACAAGCGTGCGCCACCACGCCTGGCTTATTTATTCATTATTTTGAAACAGGGTCTCACTAAGTTCCTGTGGCTGGCCTCAGACCTGTGCTCCTCCCGTCTCAGCCTCCAAGTACTGGGATTGCGGGCGTGCACCAGCAAGCCTGCCCGTATGGCTGAGTTTAAATGTAATGTGTTCTGAACCTTAAGAAAATGCCTTGGCTCAGGAAAGCTTCCCTAACTGCATACACTTCCCTTTCCTGTTGTTTTTTGAAATGTCAAAGCCTAAGATCGCTTGCTACCTAGGACTCCGGCTCTGCCATTTCTTGTTTGTTTGTTTGTTTATGGTACTGGGGATTGAACCTAGGGACTTTTTACCTCTGAGCTACACCCCCAGCCCTGTTTTATTATTTATTTTGAAACAGGACCTCACTATGTTGCTGAAGCTGGCCTTGAACCTATGACCCTCCTGTCTCAGTCTCCCTAATCCTGGGATCTCAGACGTGAGCCACTGGCCCGGCTCTCCTGCCCATTTCTCTGCACTTCCTCTTTCCTCTGTCTTCCGAGTCCCGCAGCACACTGGCTCCACTCCACACGGTTCTTCCTGCGTGCTCTTTCCCACAACGAGCTTTGGCTGTGTAGACTACAGGGCTGGCCTCCTTCAGAACCGACAGGGTCCTCTGCTCCCGTGTGGGATGGGATGAACCCCGGCAGCCCCAGCTCCCTGGTGGATGCCGCTCGCTGCTTTGCTGTTCTGCGTCCTCTGCTTCACCCAGGCCACTGTTTGGCTTCTCTTGGTTGGTACATTGTAATCAGACATCATCATGGGGTTCAGAGAGATAGAACACACATGCGCACAGCACTTGGTGGGTTTCCTCCTGATTCGACCCACTCAACCCACCCCCATCCCCAAGTACACGTTATTGAAATTGGTGCTGATAAGCTAGACATGGTGGCGTACCCTTGTAACCCCAGTACTTGGGAGGCTGAGACAGGAGGATGGCAGGTTCAAGGCCAGCCTCAGCTACTTAGTGAGTGAGGCCCTCTGCAACTAGTAAGACCCTATTTCAAAATAAAGAATAAGCCAGGCACGGTGGCGCACGCTTATAATCCCAGCATTTGGGAGGCTGAGACCGGAGGATCTGGGTTCGAGGCCAGCCTCCGTTACCTAGTGAGGCACTCCCCAACTTAGTGAGACCCTGTTCCAAAATAAAGAATTAAAAATAGGGCTGGGGGTGTAGCTCGGAGGTAGAATGCCCCTGAGTTCAATCCCCAGTACCACAAAAAAATAAAGAATAAAAAATAAGGCTGGGGGTGTAGCTCAGAGGTAGAATGCCCCTGGGTTCCATCCCCAGTTACACACACACACACACACCCAAAAAAAAAAAAAAAGAACGAAATTGGTGCTGATAATTTTGCACACGTACATAGCATTACTTGAACTGTTTTCTTCATGGAGTCTACACACACACACACACACACACACACACCCCTCCTCAACCCCCTTCCACTCTTTCATCTTCTCATTTGCCTGAAGTCCCTTTTGCTTCCCAATTTCTCCCTAGCTTCCACATTTGAGAGAAAACATGGGACCCTTCGCTTTCTGACATGGAGTACTCCCGCCTAGCATAACATCCTCTAGTTTCATCCATTTTCCTGCAAATAACATAATTTTGTTCCTCTTTGTGGCTGAGTAAAGCTCCATTTGTGTGCACATACCCCATTTTCTGTAGCCACCCATCTGTTGAGGGACACTTAGGTCGGCTCCATATTTTGGCTGTTGTGAATTGTGCTGCTATAGACATGGGTATGCGTCCAGCACGATAGTATTCTGACTTTAATTTCTTTGGGAAGATTCCCAGGAGTGGTATAGCTGGTCTTACAGTGGATCCGTTCCCCGACTCCTGAGGACCCGTCACACTGACTTCCATAGCGGCTGTTCTAATTTGCCGTCACACCAGCACTGTAAGGCTTCCCCACGTCCTCGACAGCCTTTATTATTGTTTGTATCTCTTTGATTCTTTTTGTATAGAGATCACTATCCCAGAGGTCTCCTTGCTATTGGTGTTTTGTTTTTACCCATTTGTATTTTAGAGGTTGTGGGAACAACTTAGTTTTGAAGTAAATACCTATAAGATTTTTTTGCTTGTTTGTTTTTATCGTTGTTGTTTGTTTGTTTGTATTTTGGTAGGGATGGAACTCATGGGAATTCTACACCCAAGTACACACCCTGTCATTATTTTCTTTTATTTTTATTTTAGTTATTTAATTTTAATTTTATTTTATTTTGAAGCCAGGCATGGTGGCGCTCACCTGTAGTCCCAGTACTTGGGGAGCTGGGATGGGTTGGGTGTCCTGCCTACATGCTCTGGGTTGGTGAGAGTCAGACCCAGGCCAGTGTGACTCCAAACACATGCTTTGAAGTGCTCCTCAGCCTGGGTTCCGAGACAGCAACTGTCGTCCAATAGAAATACTGGGAGATCTACATATTCATGAGTTTGTTCCCCTGACAGGAATCCCCTTGGGATACTGTTTGCCCTTTCCCAGAGGGCTTTCCTTGCCAATAACCTTTCTGAAATCTCTTCCCTGAAGGATTTGGAGCTGGGGCAAGTTCAGCCCAGGAGGTCACTGCCTTCGGATTCCGAGAGAAATCAGATCTGCAGGAGTCAGGGACGGGTGGGTGGAGAAGGAGCCAGGCGGGTCTGGGGCTGTTGCCTGGATTCCGGCCTGTGCATCTGAGTGAACTAGGTGGTGCTCTCTGGCTGGGAAGCACAGCGGCAGAATGGCGGGTGGTGGGAGTGAACAGTGTGCCTACAGGGTGTCCATGACATCTCAAAATAGTCGGATGTGCCAGGCATGGTGCTGCACATCTGTAATCCCAGTACCTGGGAGACTGAGACAAGAGAATCCCAAGTTTAAGGCCCATGCATGGTAATTTAACAAGACTGTTTCAAAATAAAAGGGATGAGGGTGTCACTTAGTGGTAAAATCCCCTGGGTTCAACCCCCACTACTGAAAAAGAAAGTTGGATGTGTGGGTGGAGGACTTACTGGTACTGAGATCAGTGGAGCCAGGACCCAGGCCGGGCGGATTCCTGGGAGGAGGCCAGAGGGCACAGCACAGATCGGAGGCTGCAGGAATCTACAATACAAAGGGCCAGAAGAGACCTAGAAAGACTCTCCACAGGAGGGCGAAGGAGGGGGGGGAGGTAAGGGGCAGGAGCCTCCCATTCCATCCTGAGCCTCCTCCTCGGTCCTATAAATTCGTTCTGGCTGCCTTTAGGTTGTTTCAGAAAGCAAACTGCTCTCACAGAGTGCAGATCCTGCTGGGCCACTGGGAAGTCAGGGTAGTTTCCCCCCAGCTCCAACCTGTCTACCCCACTTTTGACACCAGGCTTAACAGATTGCCCTCGGCCTTCCCCAGCCTCACCGCCTGGCCTCCCACCCTCCGCCTGAGCTCTTTGTCTCCAGGAAAGCAGAACAGTGGTGGAATCCTGGGCCCCCACCTGCCAAAGGAAGAAGAAAACTCACGAGTCTGTGTACTACCCATCTGTCATTGCATTTCACCCTTGGACAATCCATGTAAAGTTCAGCATCTCTCTCATTTGACACGCAAGGAACCTGGGTCCAGAGACATCAGTGAGCCTGCCCAGGGCCACCCAGATGGTCAGAGAAGGAGCCAGAATCCAAAGCCACCTCTATTTGGATCCGACCCCCACGCTGTCCCCACTACAAATGGCTTTGGCTTTTGTGGCACTCAGCTCCCGTATCAGAAAGCTGTATTTCTCCAGTGAGAAATAAATTTATTTTCCCAGCTGTGCCTAAGATGCAGAGCTTCTAGTGTCCTGATTAGGGGCGCCTCGGGCCTGAATTAATGAACAAATGCACAGGAGAGAAGATCATGGGCTTTGGCGAGCAGGGCTGGTTTTGCAAATGGCTGTGTTTTCAGAGGCCGTGGGGGGGTAATACCACCACGCAGCAGAGTTTAGTGGGGAGACGAGGGAAAAGAAGAACTCTCTCCATCAAGCCAAGTCCTGCAGTTCCCGGGGCTCTAAATTCCTAATGCCAAGTGGCAGGCTTGCTGATTTCACTCACTTAAGCTGTACGGTTCAAAGGCCCAATAACAAGTTCCCAAAACCTTCCAAACCGGGTTTCGGGGAACGAGCTGATGAGTAAGCTCCCAAAGGGTTGCTCACAAAGGATGATCCCAGAAGAAACATTTGCATAGAACTCCATTTTCATTAATTAAATAGCACACGGGATTCACAACTGGAGGGGAAAAGAAATCTCTGTAATGTGTCAGATTAGAAGTCAGAAATGTTGCGGCTGCCGCTGGGGGCTTCAGAGCTTGTGAATCTAGGTGAAGCGCAGAGCTGAGCATCCACTCTGGATATTTACAGAGCTTCTAGGAGGCATGGGGATCGCTGCAGGGATGCAGAACGGCCTCCTGGCGCGCAGGAGCTCATGGGGCAGACGGGCATGCTTGCGTGAAGGTCACGGTCCAGAGGTCATGGACAGGAGCGATTCTGCCAGAAAGAGGAGGAGATGGGCAATTCCAAGTTGAGTTCCTGAAGAAGGTGACAGTCCGGGTTGGACTTTGAGGGTGTGTTCTGTTGGATAAAGACAGGAGAGGGCATTAAGGCTGTGAGCAAGATACCCAATGAGAGCAGCGTAGGGGAGGAAATGTTTATTTGGCTCATGGTTTCAAGGTGCAGTCCATGGTTGGCTGCCTCCAAGCCAGAGCCATCAGGGCGGCAGGGCGTGGTAGAGGAGAGCTGCTGGGAGTAGCATTTTTATTCTGGCTGTTTTGCTTAGAGAGATGGGTTGAGGTGTGCTCACCCGCGAGCATCAGCAGGACTGCTTTCTGTTGCTGAGTAGAACGTCTCTGGGTGGAGGTACGCACATTCTGTTTGTTCATTAGTTAAGGGCATTTGAGTTGCTTTTAGTTTTACATAAGTATGAATAAAGTCATAATAAACATTTGCGTACAGGTTTTTGTAGGAATTTGTTTCCACTTTTCCAGAGCAACTACAAATGGGATTGAGGGTTCCTATGGTAAGTGCACGCTTAACTTTCTAAGGAGCTACTTTTGCTAAACTTGTTTATCTGTTCTAGCAGCTTTTTAGTGAATTCTTTGGGATTTCTGCATATACAATCATGTTTGCAGATAGTTTTATTTCTTCTTTCCAATGTGACTCATTTATTCATTCACTCATTCATTTATTCATTCACTCATTCATTTATTCATCTTACTTGCCTCAGCTAAAACAGTCAATAAACTTTCGACCCTGATCTTAGCTGGAAATCATTGCGTGGTTCAACATACAATATCAGCTATAAGGTCAACCTACTTTCTGTCAGGTTGAGAAACTTCCATCTATTTTCAATTTGTTTTTTATCCTAAGAGCATCTTGAATTTTGTCATATAGTTTCTCTGAATCTGTTGAGACCATCATATGGTTTCCTGTCTGTAGTCCATTGAAATACATTGGTTGATTGTGAAAGGATTAGCCAGCCTCAACTGTTCCAGAATAATCCCCATCGATCATGATGTCTTGTCCCTTTTACACTGCGCTAATATCTGGCTCACAATATTTTCATCTGGGCTCATGAGGAATATTTGTCTCTTTATTCCCTCATACAACTTTGTGTGGTTTTGATATCAATATTGTTAGAAATATAGTGAGTTGGCAAGTATTCCTTCCTTCTATTTTCTGGAAAAACATCTGTGCAGGATTGATGTTATATTTACATTTATTTGGTAGAATTGTCCAGTGAAGATGGACAATTGGTCCTGGAGTTTTCTTTGCAGGAAAGCTTTTAACTATGAATTCAATTTCTAGAAATACATAAATCCTAAGATTCGATAGTTTACATATCTCAAATAATTTGCATATTTAATCTGGACCATGGTGGTGCATGTCTGTAATCCTAGTACTTGGGAGGCTGAGACAAGAGGATCATAGGTTCCAGGTAGGCCTCAACAACTTACCAAGGCCCTTAGCAACTTAGTGAGACCCTGTTTAAATATAAAATATGGCTAAGGGTGTAGCTCAGAGATAGAATGCCCCTAGATTCTATTCTGAGTACAAAAAGGAGGAGGAGGAGGAGGAGGAGGAGGAGGAGGAAGAGGAGGAGGAGGAGGAGGAAGAGAAGAATTTTACATTTAATCTAACTTCAAATATTTGCGCTTACATATATTTGTAATATCCCCTTATTATCCTTTTAATGAATGCATATTCTGCAACTATGACCTTCTTCTGTTCCCAAATTGATAATTTGTGCTTTCTTTCTGGTTTTCTCTGTCATTCTGTTTAAAGGTTTATCAAGTTTATTGATCTATTTAAAAAAACAGTTTTTCATCTTTATTGCTTTCCTTTGTTATTTTTCTGTTTCATATTTTATAGATTTTTCCCTCTTATCTTTATTACATCTTTCATTGTATTTACCTTGGGTTTAATTTCTTTCTTACAGTCCAGCTTCCTAAGGTGGAAATTTAGATAATTGATTTGAGACTTGTTTTCTTTTCCAATATGTCTTTAGAGCTATATATTTCAAGTCCATCTTTAGCTATATCCTACAAATTTTAATATTTTGTGTTAATTTCCATTCAGTTACAAACAATTTCCACAACATTTGTGCATTTTCTATAAATCTTTATGTTATTCATGTCCAGAATAATTCTGGGATAATCAAGGGAGAGACTTTACATAATATCTCTTCCTTTTCTTTTTAATTGATGACATTTATCTTATGGCCAAGACAGGGTTTATCCTGGTAATTATTCCATATATGCTTGCAGAGAATGTACACTTTTTTGTGAGGTCATGTGTTCTTTAAATGTTAATTAGGTCAAGATGTTTGATAGCGTTTCTCAGGTCTTCTATATATGCATATTGATTTTCTGTCTACTTCTTGTATCAATTACTAAAATAAGAGTGTAGAAATTCTCATCTATAATTGTGGATTTGCCTCTTTTCCTTACACTATAGTTTGTCTCATGTGTTTTGATGCTCTGATGTAAGATGTGTGAATATTTAGGATTGTTGAATTTTCTTAGCAAATTGCCTCATTTGTCATTATAGAATGTCCTTCTTATTCCTTGTTCTGAAGTTTACTTTATCTGACACAGTTGTCCCTAAGTGTCCACAGAGAATTGGTTCCTGGACCACTCTATACCCAGAATTTTAAAAAATGGATGTTTATTCCTTATTTAAAATGGTATAATATTTGTATATAACCTACATACATCCTTCTATATATATTTTAAATCATTTCTACATTATTATAATACCTAACAAACAATATAAGTGCAATAAAAACTGTGTATTTTTCTAGGGAATGATGACAAAAAGTGTCTGCACATGTTTGGTACGGATGGAACTTTTTTTTTTAATATTTTCAGTCTGCAGTTAGTTGAATCCGTGGATGTGAAACCTGCAGGTGCAGAAAGCCAACAATATTAAGATAGCCATTTCAGCTTTCCTTTGGTTAGTGTCTGAATGGTATATTCAGTGGTGTCCTGATAAATGTTTAGCAAATGTTCTCTGCCAAAGAAGAAAAAAATCCCCAATTTGTAGATTTTCTCTTTATCATGATGTCAGACTCCCTACCATAGCTGACTTCAGGTTAACCAACATGATGTCATCAGACAAAGAGATGCTAACAGAATGTTCCTTTGAACCAGGATAAGCCTGCTTCAGTACACCCCCATCAATATCTTTTTCCATTCTTTATTTTTAACCTGTCTTTTGAGTTTATATTTAAGGTACATTTCATATAGTCAGTCTTTTTTATCTAACACTCTGGCTTTCCATTGATATTTTGACCATTTATATTTAGTGTAATTGTGGGTACGGTTGGATTTAAATCTATTGTCTTGATTTTTATTGTATTTATTCCATTTTATATATGTTCCTTTTCTTGTTCCCTTTTTCCCTATCCCCAAAGTTTTCTCTTTATCTTCAGTTTTTATAGTTGATGTACTTGTATGTATTAGACTTTGGGGTTTTTTGTTTGTTTGTTTGTTTGTTTGTTTGTTTTTTTAATGGTTGGCATTCTCTAACCTTCTTGGATGTGTGGTTTGATGACTAGTCATTTTTGGAAAAGATTGTTATCTCTGCAAATATATTTTTCTGACACATTCACTATCTCCCTACTACTCTGCTTCTGGGATTCCACCTACACGTATATTAGACCTTTGATATTTTCCCCCACAGCCTTGAGATATGCTGCCCCCACCCCATTTTTTCTCCTAGAGTTTCTCTCTAGGTAAGTTCTTTTGGGCTGCCCTCACATCTGTGAATAAGCCTGTTGGAAGCATTCTTTGCCCCCGGCACGATGTTTTGGTGTTGTTATATACTGTGATTATTTTTTAGTTTCCATCTTTTTGTTGAACTCTCTATCTGGGGGATTTAATGCATGTTCTCCATTTTTCCACTAGAGACACTAAAACTTTTAAATTCCTTGTCTGTTATTTCCATCACCTAGTTCATATCTGAAAATAGTTCTGTTGATTTCTTTGGCTCTTCACTATAGATTTTTGGGTTTTGCTTTGTCATATGTCTCTTAGCTTTGGGTAAAATCTGGACATTGTAGGACCATGTTTATACCTAGAAATGTGCCTGCTTCCTCCACTACTATGCCTTCAGGTTTTGGTGTGGGGAGGATTGAGTCAATCTGATCAGGAGTCTGGTTTTGTTGCTGTGACCATCCTCAATACACCACCTCTAGAGTTGGCCTGAGTTGAGGTACCAAAATGTTTTTGCTCAATGTTCCTGCTCCACCTTCAACTGGAGGGTTTGTCTGTGAGCTGTGCCTCTCCGTGCTCCATGCCCTCAAGTGGACCTCTGGCTCTTGGTACCTGTTATGTGTTGACTGGGGTGACTGGGGCACCCGATGATCTCTGTTGCTTTGGTTCGGCCATAGTCCTAGGTAGGCGCTGTGTCTCTATGTCTTGGGATCTTATGAGTATTCTTCATTGATCTTCTCTCCCTCCAGCAGTAAGAAATAACTAATTGTCTGATCCCTGGATGATTTTCTTTCCCTTTTTATTGGCAGAGGTCTACAACTGACCTCATGTGAAAACACAGGTACACTAAAATACTGTATAAAATTATGTAAATGTGCAAATGGAACATAAATGAATTTCATGTTTAGACTTGAGGCCCATCCCCAAAAGTTCTCATTATGCATATGTAAATAACTCAAAACATGAAAAGATCTGAAATTCAAAAGACTTCTAGTCCCAACATTTTGGATAAGAGATACTCATTTTGTATATGAATTATTTTTTTCCAGCATGAGATGCTTTTAGAAGTTCATCACCAGTTTTACATAATAACTCTGTAAGATGCACTGATTCTAACCCTATCTTTCCAGTTAGAACACCACTCTCCAGGAAAACTTTTTTTTTCCAGTCTACTAGTTGAATCTGACACATTTACCATGAAGTAGTTTTCTGGTACTGGTTCATGATTTGTTTCTGTGTCTTATCAGAGCTTCCCTACTTTATTCATTTGCTAATTAAACTTCTCCTCTATTCCTCCTCCCATGCCAGTTGTGAAATCCTAATTTTCAACAGCTGAGCAGTTTCTTACACTTTAATGAAGCATCCCCAGAGAGAGAGATTATGCAACTGATATGGTGGTTTCATTTTATCTTAAATTAATATTCCAACATGGGACACCTGAGCTCATCTGGCTAGCTAAGAGCCAAGGCAAATCCAAGGATCCAGGAGAGGGGCATCCTGATGCTCATCTTTGCTTTCCATCACTTCTTTGGACACTTTAATGTGTTGGATCATTTGGGGAACATGAACTACATGCTCCTTTATGAGTTGATTTTCACTTACACGTGCATTTCATTGCCTGTTCAATGATGAACTGACATATTAAAAACTAGCTCACATCTGCTGGGAACTTGTTTTGTGCCATCCCTGGAACCAAGCTTGTCACATACATCCTCTCATTATGAGGTAGGGACTGTTGATATTCTGGGGAATCTGAGACTGGGAGATGCAGTGCTTGCTCAAAGACTGCCAGGCAGCAGAGGCGGCCACCGAGATTCAAAGCAGGGACTGTGTGACTTCAACTTCTTTGCCGCTGTGATTCGCTGAGCATCAGGATGACCCCTGAGGATCTGGGTCTGTCTTAGTCAGGACTCTGCAGTCAGAGAGCACACACTCTCATGGGGAAGTGGGCATGAGGACAAGTTATTGAAATGCAGCATGGTCGCTGCTACAAGGAGGAAGGGGTGAAAACTGGAGAGAACCTAGAACATAGATTGATGAGCTGGGCCCGCAGAAAAAAAGGGGAGGACAAAGGAATAACAAGGGGCTGGGTGAATGTTCTTCAGGGGAAGTGAAATTTGGTCTTGGTATTGAAGTAGGAGTAGGAGTTCATGAGTATGAAAAGCAGAATAAATCTTAGCAAGCAAGTAAGTCATAGAAGATTAAAATAAAGTATGTGTTATTCTTTGAAGTTGGCACAATGGGGTAGCAAGGACAGTGGCCAGATATGATGCCATGGGCGTGATTGGGGCATGTTTTTAGGAAGTTTTCATGCTAAGGATTTTAAACTTTATCATACAGTAAATAGGAAAAGTTGCTTTGAACATGTGAACACAAAAGCATCAATAATATTGGATACACTTACTGTGTACTTATTGCGGACTCAATAAGCATTAAATGCATAACTTCATTTTCTTTCTGAAAACACATTATGCAGCTGGGCATGGTGGTCCATGGCTGTAATCCCAATACTTTGGAGTCTGAGACAGGAGGATTGGCAGTTCACAGCCAGCCTCCGCAAGTTAATGAGACACTCAGCAATTTAGTGAGACCTTGTTTCAAAATAAAATAGGGTCGGGATTTAGCTTGGAGGTAGAATGCTCCTGGATTCAATACCTAGTACATTTATATACAGCAGACATTGTTTTTCTTTTTACAGAGGAAGAAACGGAGGCACAAATAGGTGGGTAAGCCACTTATCTTGGCCATTGTATTAGTAAGCAGGGAGCTGAGGCACCTTCAGCTCTCTGCTCACTCTTTCTACTGACTTGGAAAGGTCTCTGGGGCAGGCAGAGGTGGGGTTGTAGGGCGTCAGGCTTAATGCCCACAGATGGGCGAGGAGGCTGGTATGAGTCCAAGCAGAGATGTAAAAGGACCAAAGTAAAGGATAGAAAGGAGGTTAGAGAGGAAGTTCCTGGAAGGGAATAGTGATGAGGCTTGGAGACCAATCAAATGATTTGATGCAGAGTCTGATAAAGGGGTGGATCCCAGGTTGACTCTCAGGTTTCTGACTCAGCAACAGAGCAGCCCATTGGCTGAGGCCGAGAAACCAGGAGAGGGGGAGTTTCCGAGGGCAGAGTTGGGGTGGACAGGTCTTTGTGCAATGGGTGTGGGAGCTGTGGGAAGGGGTGCCCAGGGATGGTCACCCCTATCCACAGATGGGTAGGGGTGCCCGGGAGGCCAAGCTGCAGATGAGGTCTTACCATGAAAGTCCACGTGGGAAGGAGACCTGGGTTCTGACCTCGTCTGGCCACAGGACATCTAACAGGCCTCCAACGGCCTCAGCTTCCCTGTCTAGAACAATTATGGGAGGAGGGGGCTGCCTTGGAGGTCCTCCCAGGCCGGAGAGCAGTAGTTCTCTATCCACAGTCAAGCAGGGAGTGCTCACCTGCAGATGCAGATTGGGGAGCCCACCAGCTCACAGGCTAGATGTTGAAGAGTATTCCACGTCCACTACGGCCATCAAAACCCTCCGGCTCAAAGGATCTAAATAGACACTTCACAAAAGAAGAAATACAAATGGCCAATAAATGTATGAGGAAATGTTCTACATCGTTAGCAATCAGAGAGATGCCAATCAAAACTACCTTGACATTTCACCTAACACCAATCAGAATGGCAATCATAAAAAACATGAACAACAACAAATGCTGGTGAGGGTATGGAGAAGTGGGAACCCTAATACATTATTGGTGGGATTGCAAATTAGTGCAACCACTTTGGAAAACAATATGGAGGATCCTCAGATGAATGGGAATGATCCTACCATATGATCCAGCAATACCACTTCTGGGTATCTACCCAAAAGAACGGAAACCAAACTATCAGACCAACGCATGTGTGCATGTGTATCTATGTTTATAGCTGCACAATTCACAATAGCCAAACTATGGAAACAGCCAAGATGTCCATCGACAGATGAATGGATTACAAAACTATGGGATATGTACACAATGGAATTTTACTCAACCATAAAGAAGAACAAAATCATGTTATTTGCAGGGAAATGGATGCAACTGGAAAACATGTTAAGTGAAATTAGTCAGTCACAAAGAGTAAAAAAGCATATTTTCTCCCTTATATGTGGATGCTAGGGAGAAGATGGGGCATAAGAGGGTCTCCAGATGAAAAGGGAGAAACCCTCAATAAGCAAAGAAGTTGACTTAACCGAAGGGGATGGACGGGGGGTAGGACACCCTAATGCACATGATGCACTTTCACAAATATATCAAGGTCAATCATTAAACTGAACTTGAGAAGGAGGGAGGGCGAGGGAGTGGGGTGGGAATTGGCGAAGGGGTTAAAATGAGAAATGTGTGCATATATGCCTTTATCAGCTTGTACCTGACAAAGATGTATGATTACAATGCACCAATTTTAATAAAACATTAAAAAAAACCCTTCCGGCTGGGCATGGTGGCACACTCCTGTAATCCCAGTACTTGGGAGGCTGAGACAGGAGGATTGCAAGTTCAAGGACAGCCTCAACAACTTAGTGAGACCCTTAGCAATTTAGAAAGACCCTATTTCAAAACAAATAATGAAAAAAGGGCTGGGGTATAGGTCAGAGGTAGACTGCCCCTGGGTTCAGAACCACAAACAAAACAAAACCTTCAGCAATATTCATGGTGCTAAAACAGGAGGCTAACCCTGATCATTTGGGAAGTTATTGTGTTTTTTCATATCTTTAGTCTAATGAGGAAGTAAACTCTTTAGTTAGTGTAGGGCAGCAAATCCCACCAAATGTCTCTTCACATTTCTGAGAAGGAAGACAGCTGCTTCTAGCAAGCTCCGAGCATTCTTGCTTTTCTAGACGGTCAGATTGTGAGGCCCTAAGCCCCTTGAAATCAAGATTACTTCCCATTTAAAACCTGCAGTGGGAGACTTGGCCAGAGCCTTTGTTTCCTTCTTCTGTGTGAGCACCTAGCTCAAAATTCATGCTGTGGAGAAGATAAAGAAATAATGCTTGTTACGCTCCTAGAACGAGATTTGGCTGGTAGCAGCTGTTCCTTAAAGATTCGCTAATTTATTAGTAAGTAAAGTGGTTAGAATAGAGCTTGTAGAAGTGTTTGCTATTTTTATTACAATTCTTTTTTTTTTTTTAGTCAGTCAACAGACTTTTCCTACCTTTCTTCATCTCAGACAAGGCATGGGGTACCTGGGAAAACAGTCTCTGCCTTCATGGAGCTGGGAGTCTAGCAAGAAAGCAGACCAGTGAGTA
This sequence comes from Graphiurus murinus, assembly GCA_004027655.1. NCBI lineage: Eukaryota > Metazoa > Chordata > Mammalia > Rodentia > Gliridae > Graphiurus > Graphiurus murinus. Next base: position 129,112 of record PVLC010001436.1, read on the forward strand.
GACACACAGCAGGAGGTGGGGAGAGTGTGGGGCACAAAGGAAGGCCCTGCTGTAACCTGGAGAGAACGGGGCAGTAAGGAAATAATAATAGCACAGATATACTGTTATGGTTGGGATTCACAATGTCCCCCAAACCTCATGAATTGACAGTGAGGCTAGGCTTCGGGGTGGGGCATGGCTCGAGGAGGTGGGTCACTAGGGGCGTGGCTTGAGGACTGTATCTGTCTTTAGCCCTTTCCCCTCTCTCTCTCTCTCTGCCTCCCATCATCATGAACTGAGAGATGCACTGTGAGCCACATCAATATTTCCTCCTCTAAGTTGTGTTTGTAAGGGATGAAAAAGCTGACTAAAACATATACCGTCCTGAGAAATCCACAGCAAGTGTGAAGACCCTTGTCTGGTGCATAGTCAGTTCTTGAAGGATATAACCCTGGAGCTTTGGTAAGAGAGCCCGGACAAGCAGGAAATCGAGAGGGACAGAGACAGAGACCAGGCATTCCAGGAACAGCACAAAGACGCACAGGTGGGGCTCAGAGTAACCACGAGTAACCGCAATGGCAGGATGCCGCAGTTCCCCATCGGTGGTTTTATTTTCTACAGGTTCAGGTGTCCCACGTCAACTGTGGTCCCAAAATGGAAGAATTCCAGAATAAAACAGTTCGTCATTTTCAATTGTGCACCATTCTCAAGAGTGCCCAGCCCAGGACGTGAATGATCCCTTTGTCCAGTGTATCCACACTGTGTATGTTACCCTCCCGTTAGTCACTTCCCCATCTAGTTTATCAGACTGATGGTCATAGTATCACAGTGCTGTGTTCATGAAACCCTTATGTGGCAGCCTGATGCTACATCACAACGCCTGTCATTACCTCCCTTCACTAAATCACTGGGCATTGTCTGTCACTTCACTCTAAGGAGAAGGCAAGTACAGTACAACTGGATATTTTCAGAGGGAAAGAAACCACAGTCACATAACATTTATTATATGTATAATTAGAATTGTTCTATTTTATTATTGTTGTTGTTAATCTCTCACTCTGTCTGATTTATACATTAAACTTTACCATAAGTATGTATGCACAGGAGAAAATAGTGCATATGCTACTATCAGTGAATTCAGGCATCTGTGAGTACAGTGGAGCTTGGCAGGGCTACAAGCAGATGCTAAAAAGACCGAAGTGCTGGACTGCAGAATTTTGAATCAACTCCTAGACCAGACTGCTTCTCAGCCCTAGCATCTGGTAATATTCCTCCAAAAAGTAAAAGCAGAAAATATTCCAGAATCAATGCAAATACACTTCCAAGCCAGGCCTTCCTGCTATTGAGTTGGCTACTTTGAAAGTCCCCAGAGTACATCTGTGAGAGACTCTGAGAAGACCCGCAGGAAGGGGCATGCTGACCCCATCATTCCCAGGCCGATGGGGCCTCAGTCTCCCTCCTCCTCTGGCATCTGGTTTGTGAACAGCCTTTGTGGTAGGAAGATCTTCTGCAGCCCACTGCCATGGTCTGAGTCACACCTAAGAAAGCAAAACTTCATTATGATGGGAGACAGTAATGCACCAATAAAAGCACATTGAAGAAGAGGAGGAGGAGGAGGAGGAGGAGGAGGAGGAGGAGGAGGAGGAAGAGGAAGAGGAAGAGGAGAAAGAGGAAAGTGAAACTTCTCAGCAAGGGAAGACAGAGAAGGAGACTCTAGGACCAGTGGCCAGACACAAACCCATCGCAGAAGACCAGGAGGCTAGAATGACATCTGATCAAAGACAACGCATGAGCAGATGAGGAAGGTGAGGGGCCAGAGCTGTCGAGGCGGTGGAAGCCCTAGAACTGATGGCTCAACTTCACTGTGACATTCCTGCAAACTCCTCGTTAGGGCTTGGTCATAGTGTTCCCCAGAAGAGTTCCTGTGTCGGCAACGCAGAAACGGTCAGCAGTGAAGGGGTTGAATCGGGGCTCTCGCCTCAGCAGGGGGTGAATCCACTGACATTAATTATTTGAATGGTTGTACTAGGTGACTACTGTAGACTACAGGGGGTCAGTGGAGTATAGACTTGGCGACTATCTATCCCTGGGTGGCGGCTTCTTCTTCTTCTTCTTCTTCTTCTTCTTCTTCTTCTTCTTCTTCTTCTTCCTTCTGTCTTCTTTCTTCTTCTTCTTCTTCTTCTTCTTCTTCTTCTTCTTCTCCCTCCTCCTCCTCCTCCTCCTTCTCCTCCTTCTCCTCCTCCTCCTCCTCCTCCTCCTCCTCCTCCTCCTCCTTCTTCTTCTCTCTCTCTCTCTCTCTCTCTCTCTCTCTCTCTCTCTCTCTCTCTCTTTCTCTCCCTCTCCCTCTCCCTCTCCCTCTCCCTCCCTCCCTCCCAGATGCTGAGCAACTTTCCTCACCAAGCCCTGCCACCATCATGCCTCTGTTTTGGAGCTGGCCGCCCATGGACTGACCTCTGAAACCATCAGCCAAATACACTGTTCTTCCTCTAAGTTGTTCTCATTGGAGATTTAGTAATAGTGACAAAACAGTTAAGAAAAATACTGTTGGGCCTGGACTCGTGGACCTGGAAGTGAGGACCAGGAGCTCCAGGCCCATCCCCAGAGTGGGCAGCAGGTGGCCAAGGCAAGTCAACCTTCTTCCTCCAGTGCTGGCCAGTCCTAACAAGGTGGGGACGTGACACAATGGTTCCCTAGCAACCCATCGCCTCTGCCATGCTGACATTCCGAGAGGCGGAGAGCCACTTCTGCTTGTGAGGCACACATCGGGCCAGCTCTGTGGCATTGGGTTGAAGAGCCACATGACACACATTTATTAAGTGCCTACTGTGTACCGGCTGAGTAGCAGGCCCTGGGAGCAAGGAAAGGAGGGCAGAGGGTGTCTCAGGTGCCGACCCCCACCAGCTCAGCCCCCCTGGAGCTCCCTGCAGCAGGGGACAGGACTTTCTGTAAGCTAGCTCTGCTGGGCGAGCTGTCACCTTGACGAGTTCCTTGACCTGGTGGCAGTTTCTGCGTGGGGGTGGGCAGCAAATCGTGACAGAGGAAGAGGAGGTGTGAGTAACCTCTCAGCCCCGCAGGAGTGCCTAGTGTTTATGGAGCGCTCACCCTGGGCCAGGCTTCCTGCTACGCCATCGGCCTGTGCCCTCATATTGAATCCTGACAAGACTCCAGTGGAGAATTCATTAATACCACCCGCATTTTACCTGTTGGACTGGCGCTGGCCAAGCCGACCATCTTGCTGATTTCCTCTCTTGCCTTGCCAGCTTCTTGGTGTCAGATAACCTAAGGGAACATTTCCTGAAAAGGCTAACCTCATCTTTCTCCAGCGTAGCACTCAACAAATGTGAGAAAACATTAATATGAGCCTCCCTTCGGACAGGACGCAGCACAGAAGTAAGGGCCGGCTCAGCTGCCCACTCCCAGGCTGTGTGGCTTCCTCCACACAGATGGCCCTCTCTGAGCCTCACCTGTAAAGTGTGTCCAGTGTTAACACGTCCCAGGGGCTGTTGTGAAAGGAAAGAAGAGCCCACAGGTGAGGGTGCCCCGCAAAATATGGGGCGCTTAGACAGAAGGGAAGCTAGAATCGGACCCCTGAGGAGACTCCAGACTCCAGCTTCCCATCTGGCCGCCCTGCCCTCTTCGCCTGCCTGGATCAGGCCCTGTCCACCCCTCACCGAGAGCCGGCCTGGAAACAGAGTCGATGGCCTCAGTCTCAGCCCGTGTGGCTCCGCGGGTCAGCTTCAGTGGTTCTGACAGCTATGGGATGGGAGTAGGTCTGAAGATCAATTTGCTAGAAATAATCAACATTTTACAGCATTTCCTTGGAAGCCAGCGTGAGCAGCGAGGCCCTGTCGTGAACCCCTGTCCTCTTGAGGTGGGGACAAGGCCCTGAGAGTCACCTAGTGCTCGGCCCTTACATGAGGGCCCTGGACCCCCAGGATAGAAGCTGGCCCCTAAAGAGGAAGGGACCGCCGCACTGGGCTTCCAGCCCTTCACTCATTTCTTTTTTCTTTCATGGTAAAATTCACATAACAAAAAACTAACCTTATTTATTTATTTATTTATTTATTTATTTATTTATTTATTGTGGTACTGGGGATTGAACGCAGGGGCATTCTACCTTTTAGATACACCCCCAGCCCTATTTTTTTTTATTTTTTGTTTTGAAATAGAGTCTCACAGCCAGGAGTGGTGGCGCACACTTGTAATCCCAGCATTCGGGAGGCTGAGACCGGAGGATCCAGGTTCACAGCCAGCCTCAGCTACCTAGTGAGGCACTCTGCAACTTAGTGAGACCCGGTTTAAAAATAAAGAATAAAAATAGGGCTGGGGGTACAGATTAGAGGTAGAATGCCCCTGAGTTCAATCCCCAGTACCGCAAAAAAAAAAAAAAAAAAAAAAAAAAAAAAAAAAAAAAAAAAAAGAAGAAAAAGAAAAATAGAGTCTCACTAGATTACTGAGAGTCTCTCTACATTGCTGAGCCTGTCCTCAAACCTGTGATCCTCCTGTCTCAACCTCCCAAGTACTGGGATTCTAGGCATATGCCAGCAAAACTAACCACTTTAAGGTGCCCAGCAAAACTAACCATTTTGAAGTGCCCAGCAAAACTAACCACTTTAAAGTGTGCAACTCGCTGGCATTTAGTCCCCTTGCGGTGTTGTGTGACCACCGTTTTTAGCTCCAAAGCAGGAGGAGAAACCCAGGACCCGTGGAGCAGGGGTTTCCTCCCCTCGCTCTGCCGGGCACTCTCTCGTCTGTGTCTCACCCGGTCTGCATAGTTCCCGCCTGCACTAAAGCAGAGTTGCTGCTGAAACAGGGAACCCACACAAAGGGCTCTAAGCGTCCTGCTGTTAGTTCTCCTGGCTGGGCTGGGGCCCGAAGCAGGATGGCATTGATGGGGGCTCTCAGCCTCCAGGGGCTCCGTCTCTCCCTCTTCACCATGGGTTTTGCCCACCCTGATCTCCATGCCATTCAGGAGTCAGGACCCGTCCCCTCGCCTGGGGCCCTCGCATGACTGTCCCGGGGGGATCGCCCTTCCCTGCACGCTGGGGCCTGCCTGCCTTTGCGCCTGCCTGCCTTTGCGCCCCGCCTTCCTTTGCGCCCCGCCTTCCTTTGCGCCTGCCTGCCTTTGCGCCCCGCCTGCCTTTGCGCCCCGCCTGCACTGTCTTGCCCAATCCCCGTGACGCCCGTGGTTTGCTCTGGAGCTGCTCCTGGCTTGCAGAGCAGGCCCAGCCCGGTGTGGAAGGAGCGCTGGGCTGTTCTTACCCTCGAGTCCCCTCTCTGGGGCGATGACTGTCAAGTGCCGTGCACAACCATGCTCTCTGTCTTGTCTTTGGCAGCCCCAGAGGTCTTCCAGGTGTACATGGACGGAGGCCCCGGGTACTCCTACCCCGTCGACTGGTGGTCGCTGGGCGTCACGGCCTACGAGCTGCTGCGGGGCTGGGTGAGCTGTGCGGGGTGCGGGGACATGGAGCGGGCTGAGGCCGGGGGGCTGGGGGCCCGGGGTGAGGGATCCAGGGTGTCTTTTCCTGCATGTATGTGCTTCCCCAAAGGACCCTGAGCACGAGACGGGCCCTCAGCAAGTTTCTGGCCAAACCTCCTTTCTTTTGTTTTTTTTTAATTTTTATTTTTATTCATACATTGTAAGCATACATCTTTGTTAGGTACAAATTGATAACGATATATGTGCTCACAATTCTCGTTTGACCCCTTCCCCAAATTTCCACCCCGCTCCCTCGCCCTCCCTCCCTCTCAAGTTCAGTTTAGTGAGTGACCTTGATATATATTAGTGTACCCCCCGCCCTGTCCAACCCCTTCGGTTAAATCAACTTCTTTGCTTTTGAGGGTCTCTCCTTTTTCATCTGGAGACCCTCTTATGCCCCATCTTCTCCCTAGCAACCACATATTACGGGGAACATATGCCTCTTTACTCTTTGTGATTGGCTAATCTCACTTAACATAATGTTTTCCAGTTGCATCCATTTCCCTGCAAAGGCCAAACCTCCATTCTCTAGTCAGCGCCTGGTCAAACACCCAAGGGCCCCAGCCCCCTGGTTCCACACTGACTCTTCCTTAACCCCAAAATATGATGCATCTGAGCCCCAATTTCCCGGCTTTGCTGGAAGCTCTTTAAAGGCAAAGATTGTGCTTCCTTTTGTTTTGGGGTTTTTTTTGGGGGGGGGGGCGGTTATGGTACTAGGGATTGAACCCAGGGGCATTCTACCTCTAAGCTACAACTCCAACCCTATTTTATTTTTTTGAAACAAAGTCTCCCTAGGTTGCTGAGAGTCTCACTAAGTTGCTGAGGCTGGCCTCAAACCTGTGATTCTCCTGTCTCAGCCTCCCATGTACTGATATTACAGACATACACCACTGCATACAGCTTACATGATTTTTTTTTTTTTTTAGTGCAAAAAAAAAAAATATGAACTTGTTCATTTTCTCCAGAACTGAGTGAAAGAGTTCATGCCTCCCAGGGCTACTGTTTCTGGGTGCTTCCTTTGGGTCCACTGGTGTTTGAGCTCAGAGGAGGCTGTGAGGGTCTGTGATACGGTATGAACCAGAACACACAGGCGTCCGCCAGAGGCTGCTCATCCTTCAGAACCTATCACCCAGGGGCCCTTGGCCGGCAGCTGCCCTCACCGCGACTGGACGCCTGCCAGCAGAAGGGACCCGGGATGGTTCCCCATGGGTGAGAACCGCCAAAGATGGTGGCTTGGGAAAAGTCTCAAGGATGGAGCGGATCTCATTGCTTCAGAAATAAACCACTTAATTTTTCATTCTTGGTTTTCTACTTGGGGACCCAGGTGCCCCTTTCAGCAGCAGAGGGCCTTTGGTGTGGGGACAGAGTGACCAAATGAGGGAGCACCTGTCATCCTGGGCGCTCACCGCTCTCCCAGCCACTTCTTCCTGGCTTCATCTCCCGCTCAAAGGGCTACGAGTTTGTGCAAATAGATCCTGCTCTGTATTTCTACTGGGATCAACTGATTTAGTCAACGAGCTGTCCTGAGAACACTGGCATTGCCCACGCCTGTGTGAATTGAGAAGTCTTCCTGGGAATTCTTGTCTCACCCGTGACAGCCAACCCTAACCCGTGCCTCCAGAAGTGCTGGAATTTTCCAATATGTGATCGAGGATCTCCACGCTGGAAAGTTCCAGAAATCAGAAATGGGAAATGGATGGTATTAAGACGGACCATTGGCCAGGGGGCCCAGGAATGTCCAGCCCTGACCCAGAAAACAGCCACCTTTCCAGGAAGAGCCAAGCACCATTCAGGAAGAGTAGAAGGACAGAGTCTCCGGGAACTTGTGAACTGCACACGAGGCCGAGCGGAATCCAACTTCTCTGCGAGCCCAGAGGAGGATCTCCATTCCTGCCCCGAGTGAAAGAGAAAGACCAAGCTAGTGCCGATCATCAGAAGTCCCTTTCCGAGCAGGGTGTCCCGTCACCAGGACAGGGGTGGACCTGCCCTACACGCTTCACGCCTGCAGAAATCCCCCCACCAGAGAGGCTCATAAAGAGGTCTCCAAACCTTGCCCGTGTCTCCTGCAGGACCCTGGACGAGAGCCCCAGGCAGAGAGAGACGGACAGGACTGAGCGGGACCTGGAACGCGGGGCTCCTGATCACTGCGTTACAGGAGCACGGGGCGGGCCGGGAAGACCCACACTGTGGCGCCCTGTTGGCCCTCTTTGCTCACCTCCCTCCCCTGTGTTACCCTCACCTCTGACCCCAGTCAGCCCTTGTCCTGGGTGGGGGTGGGGGTGGGATAAAATGGAGCAGTTGGTCTGCAGACAGGCCTCCAAGAGTAGAGGACAGGTGTCTAGAGCGCCCCCTGGGGGCTGGAGTTGAGAACTAAGATCCACTGGCGGTGTGCCAGCCGCTGGCTCCATCCACCAAGGGAGGGGCACTGACTTCCTGTCCCTTAGTAAAGCAGACAGAGCACTGTGCCGGGAGTCAGGAGCCTGGGAGGAAATAGACTGCCTTCCTTCCAAGAGGAGGGAAGGAGCCTTTTGGATTGCCAGGGGTTTTAAACTGTGTTTCCTGGACTGCAGGACCCTGCAGGGGTTACTAAACAGCTCGGGGGCTGGGGTTCTCTAAGTTTTGGAGGTTTAGTGTGCCCAAGGGATGCTTGTCACGTTTATGTGTTTTGTGCTGGGTTTGGGGGGAAAGAACATGGGATCCGATGGTCTCCAAAGCCCAGCCTAGCTCTAGCAGTTAAAACAACACATCTTTTCTTCTTTATCCCCTCTATGTCTTGGTAAATTGGCATTTTTTGTAAACTGAGTTCCCTAGAATAGAGATACACCTGCACTCTATAATGAGTGGATCCAGTGTCCTGCTGCTAAAATCGTTTCTTACCAGCAGTACATGCAATTACTTTACCTTGTAAATACCAACTGGCTTTCTGAGTCAACACGTCTCAAGACCCACGAGTAAGAACTAAGCGTCAATAGAATTCGTCGCCAGCAGATGGAATATCGATCCTGATGTTTGACATTACTCCTGCAAGAGCACCGGGTCTCTCTCCATGCACTCTCGCAGAGGAGGGGCTGAGGCTGGGGCCTCAAGGTTAGAGATGGCTTTCGTCACAGGACTCCGTGTGCGCTTCTAAATGCAGTGGCTGTGCTGCCCTTGAGGTGTATTATAGTTCTCGTGACTAACACTATTGTTTTTACGGGTCTGGTTCCTTCTAGAAGTGGAGAGAATTACAGAGATTACAGAGTAGCTCATTTGGAGGTCTGATGGAAAAGCAAAAGTGTTCAAGAAGGAACTAGAGCTGAGATGGCGATGCCGAGGAGCCTTTCCTTTGTCTCTGGCTGGTTTTCCCCATGCTCAGATTTGCGGCTCTGGTAGCATTATAGGAAGAATGAGAGAGGGACTCCCAGATCTCATAGGAACACCGGGAAAGTCTCTTTTTGTCTCTGAGCCTCAGTTTCCTGACTTTTAACATGAGGATGGAGGCGAACTGCATCCTCTCCCAATGTCCTTGAACCTCCAGTTGTCAGGTACCTGGGTGGGCTGGCATGGGATGGATGAAATAGTCTACTGCAAGGAAAAAGGTAGGAAGAAGTGATTCTGCACTGTGCAGAGACCCCGCTCCAGGCCTTGCCCATGTCCAGGTGGCGATCTGAGTTCTGCTTGCCATGCCTGCTGCCCCACCAGAGACCACAGAGCTCCCCTAGCCCATGTAGGAGCCCAGTGCCCATAGGTTTCCTTGCAGAACCCCACCCACAAGGGACGGCTTTGCTGCCCATCTGTGCCACCAGCACTACCATGGGCCCCGCAGGTGCGGCCATGTCTGCCTGCTGGCTCTAGCACTGTGTACAGACGCAGCAGCACATCACAGGAACAGAGTAGCTAGCAGGCCCCTGGGATCAGAACTCCGTGGGTGGAGATTGGCCAGCTGCAGCAGTGTTCTGTGGCTGTGTAACAAAAATCCCGCTGCCTGCGGCTTAAAACGACAGACATTCATCGTCCCCAGCTCCAGGTCTGCAAGTCGTGGAGACTCAGGGCAGGGTCCATGGGTCAATTCTTTTTATATGACCCCCGCTTTTCTTTGGTACCGGGGATCGAACCCAGGGACAGTCTACCTCTGAGCTACACCTCCAGCCCTTTTCTTTCTTTTTTTACTTTGAAACAGGGTTGGTCTCGCTAAGTTGCGGAGGCTAGCCTTGAACCTGAGTTCCTCCTGTCTCAGCCTCCCAAGTACTAGGATTACAGGCATGGGCTGGAATTCCCTTTTTTATAAGGGCACCAGTCATACTGGATTAGGGCCTACTCTAATGACCCCACGTTAATCCAGTCTCCAAATAAGACCATGTTCTGCGGTCTCCAGGCTAGAACGCCAACACCCAAGCTTGTAGGTGGTATGCAGTTCTGGCCAGAGCAGCAAGGATCAGAGACAAGCCCATGGCTCAGTGCCCAGCCCCGGGATGTGGTGCCTCTGTTTTGTGTTCTGTAAAACGGTCATGACAATGGTTACTGGCTCTTAAAGGGACAGCGCCCGGGTTGAGGTTGGCTGGTGTCTTGCCAACAGTGGCAGCTGATGTTGGGGAAGTGCAGAGGTCCTGCAGAGGTCACAAGAGACGGCACCTGCAGGGGGTAGCTTGAAGATGCAGCTCCCAGAAGCACATCCCGAGGCCCGATGAGTGGGAAAAGGGTTTGAAGAAATATTTAAAGAATGTTGGTGTAGAGCCAGACGTGGTAGCGCACACTTGTAATCCCAGCATTTGGGAGGCTCAGACTGGAGGATCCGGGTTCGCGGCCAGCCTCAGCTACCTAGTGAGGCCCTCCGCAACTTAGTGAGACCCTGTTTCAAAATAAAGAATAAGAAACAGGGCTGGGGGTATAGCTCGGAGATAGAATGCCCCTGAGTTCAATCCCCAGTACCGCAAAAAAAAAAAAGAATGCTGGTGTATCCAATTAGCTGGCCTGTTTAGAGAACCCACGGGTGTTGGCTCTGTTCTGCATATTATGGGGAAAATGGCAAGTTCTCCATTGAGCTAACAGATGAGGGAGGAGGCAGCTGGTCAGGCAAGCCCCCTCTGGCGGACACAGCAGAAGGCGGCAGCGGCGCATCCCTGGGGTCGTGCGCGGCTTCTCCGGGGGAACCCCTCTGGTGAGGAGGGAACTGGAACGCCCCAGGGCTCAAGACTCCTTGTCCCTCAGGACCCGCACCTTCCATGGGCAGCAGCCTCACAGAAACTGAAGTCCCCTGAGGCCGGCACCTGTGCGCCCTGAGGTTCCGGTACGCAGTCTGGCTCGCGGTCAGCATTCAGCCAACTTCTGTGGCTGGACGGTTTGTCATGCTCATCCTAGCTCTCTGGGACGCTGCCCACCAGCAGACGCTGCCTGGAGCCCTGGAAACTCAGGGAGCAGCATGACAGGCTTCACCCCTCGAGGAGACCCAACTTGCTGGAGGAGATAGACGGGGACAATTTTATCACCACATTTTACTGCTACAATTTTCCCCGCAGACAATCAAGTTCACTGGGATTAAATGTGAGCTCCTTCCTCAAGATGGGCCCAGGGTCAGCTGAGTGGCCCGGTCACACGTGCTGGGGAAGAGATCGCTCCCTGTCCCGGAGCCACTTGTCCGAGGTGCAGACTTGAAAACGTGTCAGACCACAAGGCCAGGTGGAGGGCGAAAAGACTCCCACAGAGCCGTTGGGTCAGGGTGGAGGCACGACACTCCCCAAGCTTTGTCCCCACCATCAGTGTCAAGAAAGACTCCTGAGTTTGGAGTTCCAGAGAAGCAAGAGAGTGCGGTGTGTCCGTGCTGCGAGACAGGAGGCTTCATGCTGAGCAGAGCCTGTGCGTCCTCACTGTGGGGGACCGTGCCAGGTGGCAAGGGCAGGCGGAAGAAACCAGCCTCCACCCGCCCCTCAGCCCAACCAGACACAGATGCCGGGCATGTCCTGTTCAGCCAGGACAGAGAAAGGTGGTCACCAAGTCCCACCAGCCGGCAGGGGCTGTGACAGGTGTCTCTGGGTACCCGGTGGATGATGAGAGGCACCAGGCACAAAGGTCTTCAGTCTTGAAAACTGAAGTCAGGAGATGCCATTTTTGTACCTCCCGGCTGGTGGGTCCTGATATTAACTGAAGAGGAGCGTGTGTGACGGGTCTGGGTTCATTTGTGAATGTATCACAGATTGGTAAAATGTTCCATTGTATATTTCCATCACCAAAGTGCTTTAAAGCTTTGGTGTTGTATTTGGAGGCATGGGGGGCAGTTGTAGTATTCGGATACGTTTCTGCTGTGCCACACTGGGGTTGACAGTGTAGTGTGGTAGAGAGTTGTCCTTGAGCTGGGTGGGGCAAGCCGACAGGCACGAGAAGAGGGTAGATAGAGTACCGCATATCTGTGCACACACAAGCATCTCAAATAGGACCCCGGGAACCCAGGAGAGAAGCAGCCTAGTGCAGAAGTGCAGCTGAGAGGAGGAATCTTGGGGGCAGGGGTACTGGGGATTGAACCCAAGGGCGTTCTACCTCTCGGCACTCTGGCCAGGCCGCCGCGTATGAGTCGTACTTCTGCCACTTACAGGCGAGGTGAGCGTCCTCACCTCTGTGAGCCTCACACACACAACTCACACACAACACTTTTTTTCTTATTGGTGTGTTGTAATCATACATCTTTGCTAGGTACAAGCTGGTAGAGGCTTACATGCACACATCTCTCCTTTAGTCCTTCCCCAATTCCTGCCCCATTCCCTCCCCCTCCTTCTTCAGTTCAGTTTAGTGATTGACTTTTCTATGTTTGTGAAAGTCCATCATGTGCATTAGAGTCCCCCCCCAATCACCTTCAGTTAAGTCACCTTCTTTGCTCATCTAAGGTTTCTCCTTCTTTGTCTGGAGTCCCTCTTATGTCCCACTTTCTCCCTAGTTTCCCCATATTAGGGAGAGCATACAATTTCTTACTTCTTGTGACTGACTGATCTCACTTAGCATAACGTTTTCCAGTTCCATTTCTCTACAAATGACATGATTTTGTTCTTCTTTATGGCTGAGTAAAATTCCATTGTGTATATATCCCATAGTTCCTATAGTTTTATAATCCATTCATCTGTTGATGGATATTTTGGCTAGTTCCACAGTTTGGCAGTTGTCACACACAACACTTAAGGGAAGATTTATTTGCTTACAGATATGGAGATTTCATATATACACAATTATATATATAATTATATATATAATTTTATATATTATATATAATATATATAACATATATTATATATATATAATTTTACACTGGCTGCCAAACAGGCTGCAGGTTCTTAGGACATCATGTTAAGGAGCAGAGAAAGAGGGGTGATAGCTTTCTTTCAGCTCATGGTGGCAAGGGAGAGAGAGGATGCAGCTGGGCATGGTGTCACATGCCTGTAATCTCAGTACTTAGGAGATGAGCAGGTTCAAGGCCAGCCTCAGCAACTTAGTGAGACCCTCAGCAACTTAATGAGATCTTATGTCAAAATAAAAATAAAAAGGGCTGGGGGTGTAGCTCGGAGGTAGAAAGCCCCTGGATTCAATCCTCAGTACCAAAGAGAGAGGCTACAGCAGCCCACCTGGGAAAGCATTGACCCTGACCGCGTCCCCGGGGACCCTGACCCAGCAACCAAGTCCCGCCCCCGACACGGCTGCCTCCAGCCCATGAGACCTGGGGGACGCTTTAAACTGAAACTATAATAGGAAGTCACTTAACCTCCTGTGGCCAAGACAGCATCACCCACCTGCCGGGTTCCCGCGTTGCCCAGTGGGCCTGGTGACTGTCTGCACGTGGGTCCAGGCCACTGACCACTGACCGAAGGAGAGAATAGCCCACCCTTGTCATTGCAGTCCTGACCACCAGGGGGGCCCTCCCGCGGCTCTCCCTGATGGCGGCTGTCGCCCTTTGGTTGCAGAGGCCGTATGAAATCCACTCGGCCACGCCCATCGACGAGATCCTCAACATGTTCAAGGTGGAGCGCGTCCACTACTCCTCCACGTGGTGCAAAGGGATGGTGGCCCTGCTGAAGAAGGTAAGGGGAGGCAGCTCCGGCCCGAGGGCCACGAGAACAGGAGGGGCGTGGCTGGGGTGGACAGAACCGTCAGCCAGGCTCCACGCCAAGTTATTAGCCACACTCCCGGGACACAGACATCTCAGTGACTCCAGCCCCAGCCTCCCCTCACTCCACTACAAGATCCTGATAAAGAGAAACACTCAATGCATATGGCATTAAACTCACTGAGCTTTAAGAAATCGGGTGTCGCCAGAGGCTGTGGTGTATTCCTTGTAATCCCAGTACTTGGGAGGCTGAAACAGGAGGCTTGCAGGTTCAAAACCAGCCTCAGCAACTTAACAAGACCCTGTCTCAAAATAAATAATGAAATAGAGCTGGGGGTGTAGCTCAGAGGTAGAATGACCCTGGGTTCAGCCTCTAATAAGCCTCCAATAAGAGAGAAAGGAAATTGGGCATCTCCTGACTCTGGGCTGGAACTGCTGCTAGTGGAATAAAGTGCTGGTCCCCAGAGCAAGCTCCAGCCCAGCAGCAGCAGCAGCAGCAGTGTCACCTGGGAGCCTGTTAGAAATGTGCATTGCCCGTGAGACATGGGGACGGTCCAGCTGTTCCTCCTGATGCCCCCGGAGCTCTGCCGCCGCCTCTAGTTTGGCAAGGCAGATCTGGGGCCCTCCTTGGGGGCTCCCGTCTAAGCCCCAAGACACACAGTGGAGTGTTACCTATGGTCAAGGTCAGCGCAGTCATTTTTGTGAGAATGATAATAATAGCAGTGGCTGGGTCGAGGGCCTCTGGACCAGGCGGTGGCTCCTCTCCTTCGATCCCCAGGAGCCCGGGGTCAGGCTTGTGCCAGTATCCCCATAGAGAGATGAGAAAGCTGACACTAGGAAAGCAAAATCGTTCCGTCATCGCCACGGAGCTATCAAAGGGCTGAGGCAGGACTAGAACCCGAGACCACCTCGCCCTGGTCCCAGCTCGCAGTCAGCACGACACCCTAGTCAGATTATCTGACACGAGATCCACCACCCGGTTCTCACGTCATAACCCTGACTGGTCATTAGAAGCACCCAGAAGCCTTCCGTACTGCCAACGCCTGCCCCCCTCCACCGCCCAAGGAGTCGGAATCTCTGGCCCCGGGGCACGGGAGTTGACACATCTTTTTTTTTTTTTTTTTTTTTTTTTTT
>PVLC010001437.1:0-129033 GCA_004027655.1 Graphiurus murinus
TAAATATATAGTTTATACTTTATAAATAATATAGTCATGCAATATATATATATAATAATATATAAGTTTATATAATGCAATTATAAAGTTTATAATATATAAGTTTATATAATTCAATTATACACTTATATTAATATGATGCTTAATAACATATTATAATATATTATTATGTAATAATGTAATTATTAATATAGTTACATTTTAATACATTGCACATAATTTTATAGTAATTATAATTATTATATATTAGATTATATATAATTACTATTGTATAATTAGTATACAATATACTTATGCATTTTACTTGGATTAATATAATGCTTGTATAATAATATGTAATATATAAGCTTATACATTATAAGTGTATATATAATATATAAGCTTACATGTTATAAACTATAATGATATAAACCATGTAGGAAGCTGAAGGGTAAATGAGGGACTCAGTACCTAACATGAACTGGGTGCTAATAATATTTGAGTGACCCTAAGACTAGGAATATTGTGAGAATTTAAAGGCCAGAGTTGTGTCTAAATATTTGTCTGAAGAAAGGCATGGACTTCTGTAGGGTCAATGCTGAAGAGGACTGGACTCTGAAAACAGTAAAGGAACCAAAACCAAGATGTGACTTCCATCTGAGTTTTGCCTAAAGCCAGACCTCCTGTTAAACATTTCTGTTATCAGCAAAAATTATGTGACTGTTCTTTGGTTATCTGTAGGTTTTAGATACTTTAAACACTGTAAATTTCCATTTGGCTTTAGCATGGCAAAAGAAGAAATTGTAATCTTACATTTCCTTAACTAGACTCTGGACATTTTTTTATAATAATTGGTGCATTGTAATCATACATCTTTGTTAGGTACAAGCTGATAAAGGCATATATGCACACATTTCTCATTTAACCCCTTCCACAGTTCCCACCCCACTCCCTCGCCCTCCCTCCTTCTCAAGTTCAGTTTAGTGATTGACCTTGATATATTTGTGAAAGTACATCATGTGCATCTGTTCTGTTTAGTCTTTGCTTCCCTTCATTCCTTTAGGCAATTAAACAACTTATGTGTCATGCTACAAAAGGAGTCTCCAGATCAAAAGCACTTTTTGATGTTTCAGAGCTTCACTTCTCTCTTGGGAAAATTTCATAATCGTTTATGTATGGCATGGGGCTTGAGGTAGGAGGAGGAATAAGAATTGGTGCCTACATCCTGGAACAACTATTGCTCGTTCTGCAGAAGATATAATTTAGGAACTTCCCAGTCATTTATGGGGAAAGCAAATCTTCAGGATATCACAGAAAAGAATAAGATATTTTATGAGAAATGTAATTCTAATAAGAGCTGAGAAAATTATCAATTTCAAGGTTTTTAAATTTGTTCACTTCTTAGGTAATGCTCATACGTCTTATGAAGAACTTATACATACAGAAAAATCCTGAAGAATATTTGAGTACTAATTTTTTCATGTTTGTTTTTAAAACTTATTTGTATTCTTCACTGAGGAGTGGTAAATGAGCACAAATTGAACAAAAAATATATTTCTGCTAGCTTTTTTCCCCCACCTGAAATTCAGATTTACACCTTCCATCCGAAAAAAAATCTCTGTGAGGGAGGTTACCTGGCTTTCCCCTCCTCGGTTTCTAGTCCTCATTGGGAAATGGGAATGTGGAGTGACTTACCTTGCACCCAATAAGGAAACAGCGTTCTTCATTCTCGCACGGTCCATAAACCCTCACCGACTACAGAGACCTTGGGAATGGAGTCAACCACGTGCTCTTTATTTTCTACTTGGTCCTCTAAATCCATTCTCCACTGTTAAGGTGTGAATGGGAGTGTGTCCTCAAAAGTATATGAGCTCCAATATGAACGTGTTAGGAGGTGTGCCCTGTGGGTGATGCTTAGAGCTGCCTTAGTCCCCTACCATGTGTAGACCCAGCTAGACGGTGCCTTGAGTAACAAGCCCTCATCTGATTCGCTGGTGCTTGATCTTGAACTTCCCAGCATCCAGGACTCTGAAAGGTAGGTGTTTGTTGTTTATACGCACTCAGCATTTTGTTATCACAGCCCAAACATACCAAAACCATTGATTCTCCTCTCACCTGTACCACGAATGGGGGACCTTCCTCCTTTTAGTTTAGTTTAGTTTATGCTTTTAGGTTAGTATGGTCAAGTGGGAGGTCACAAGAATTCGAGAAGGTAGGAGAAAACAAAACATGTCATAATATTCATTCTTCTCCCCCCCTGTGGCCACAACTCATTTTGGATGACAGTTTAAACACTCTGGGTTCTGTAGAAATTATGGGTTCCTACTATTTCTAGTCACCAAATGCATTGCTGTTTCTTCTTTTTTCCCTTTAGCCCTTTTTGTAACTCTGTAAATAGTATCTTGCTTAATGATCTGCCTCTCTGGCAATTCTTCTTTCTTGGTCCATGAATGACGCAGAACTTGTTACCTAGAGTGAACCTAGAAAACTGACTTTGAAGATGGAATTCGGAGATTGCATTAGTCACATATTTGATGAGCTCTCATAATGAAATCCAGATTGCTTAGGTTTATCTGGGTGGTAACGTGAGTTTGAGGGGAGAAGTAGACACTTGTAGATCAATGTACTGTGATATAGAGTCAAAAAGGATGTATACTAGTTATCCATTTCTACATAAAACCCCCAAAACTTAGTGGCTTAAAGCAGTGAGCGCTAATTATCTGTTTCTGTGGGACAGGAGTGTCTTGGCTAGGTAGTGCTGGCCCAGGACAGCCATGGGCCGTAGCCATCTGAAGCTTATGTGGGGCAAAGGGACCAGCTTCTGTGATGTCTCACGGCAGTGATTTTGGTTAAGAGACCTCTGTTTATTTCTGGTTGTTGGCAGGAGGACTTAGCTCCTCACAACACAGGCTTCCTCTTAGGGACTCACTGATGGTGTAAAGTTGTGATCTGAGAGAGAAAGTAGGAAGCCAGTGCCTTTCCAGGAAGTGTGTGATACGGACACTACTAACCACCATTTCCACTGAAGTCTATCCAGTAGAAGCAAGTCACAAAGCTTAGCTCTGATTCTTCCTTATGGGGGAAATTAAAAATTCTGAGACTGGATGAAATTGACCCAGAGAGAGCAATTCTGTATCTTAGTATTTTTAAATATTTTATTAATTGTTATTCTTTATTTTTCTACTTTCTTTAGAATTATTTTGCTGTTCCTTTATGTCTTATTTTGGAAACTTAGTTTTCATTTTCAAACTTTCTTTTCTGAACTATAAGAGATTATAATATAAACATTTATGGGTATGTATTTCTAAGTATCATTTCATTTGCTCCATTCTACTAGTTGTGAAATGTAATATTTTCAATGTCATTTTGTTTCTTACTTTAGGTCCATGGATTACTTAGAAGTGTGCTATTAAAATTCAAAACAAGCTGGGTATGGTGGTGCACACTTATAATCTCAATACTTGGGAGGCTGAAACAGGAGTATCACAGGTTTGCAGCCAGCTTTAGAAACTTAGTAAAGCCCTCTGCAAATTAGTGAGAGCTTGTTTCAAAATAAAAGAATAAAATAGGGCTGAGGATGAAGCTCAGAGTTAGAATGCTCCTGGTTTCAATCCCCAGTACCATAGTCACACAGAATAAATATTCAAAAGAGATATTCTGTTTTAAATAGGTTTATTTTTAGAGTTTAGTTTTATTTTTACCTTTATATTTACAGGAAAATTGATAAATGCAGAGTATTCCAGTATCCCTGGCACGTGATTCTCCCTTATTATTAACATCTTACTGTATGTTGCATTTGTCACAAAAAACCAGTATTGATGCATAGTATTAACTGAAATTTATATTTATTTAGAGTTCCTTAGTTGTTTTTTTTTTTTTTTTTTTTTTTTTTTTTTTTTTTTTTTTTTTTTTTTTTGCGGTACTGGGGATTGAACTCAGGGGCATTCTACCTCCAAGCTATACCCCCAGCCCTATTTTTTATTCTTTATTTTGAAACCGAGTCTCACTAAGTTGCAGAATGCCTCACTAGGTAGCTGAGGCTGGCCGCGAACCCGGATCCTCTGGTCTCAGCCTCCCGAATGCTGGGATTACAAGCGCGTGCCACCACGCCCAGCTGAGTTCCTTAGTTTTTAACCTATTACTCTTTTTGTTGTTTTTCCAGGATCCTATCCAAGATACCACACTACACTTAGTCATAATGTCTTCCTAGGCTTTAAAAAAAAATTATTGGTTGTGACAATTTCGCAGACTTTTCTTGATGACCCTTGATGACCTTGACAGTTTTGAGGAGTACTGGTCAGGTATATTGTAGGAAATCCTTCTTCTGGAATTACTTTGATAGTTATACAATTAGATTGAGGTTATACATTTGGGGGAGAAAGACTATCAAAGGCCATTTTCATCATATCATATCAAAGATATATACCACCATTGTGACCTTGATTGTTGACGTTGACCCTAATTACTGCCCAAGATAGTTTTTGTCAGGCTTCAGAGTTTTGTGTAAACTACTCTTCTGTTCCTCTTTCCATATCTCCCTCTGTGGGAGGAGGCCTAAGAGCAACACCTGCTAAGGGAGCAATCCCTCATTGCTCCTTCAGTTAAGTATCTGTATAATTATTTGTAATTCTTCTGCATGACAGATTTGTCTCTTCTCCCTTTGTATTTTTTTTTTTTTTTTTTTTGGTGGTACTGGGGATGGAACCCGGGGGCATTCTACCTCCGAGCTATACCCCTAGCCCTATTTTAGACATTTTTATTTTGAAACAGGCTCTCACTAAGTAGCAGATGGCCTCACTCAGTTGTTGAGGCTGACCATGAACCTGTGATCCTCCTGTCTCAGTCTGCCAAGTATTGGGATTGCAAGTGTGCACCACCATGCATGGCTTGTAATTGATTGTTATTACTTTATACGTACTCAAGATTGAACCCGGGGGCATTCTACCTCTAGCTACACCTCCAACACCTTTTTATTTTTGGTTTTGAAATAGGATCTCACTAAATTGTTGAAAGGCCTCCCTAAGTCTCTGAGGTTGGCCTTGAAATTGTGATGATCCTGTCTCAGCCTCCCAAGTACTGGGATTACTAGCATGTGCTACCACAACTGCTTTTTTTATTCATTTATTTATTATGGTATGAACTCTTTGCCTATTTATTTTGTGCTCTGGGTTATAATACAGTACTACTTTATTTTAAACAAATAATCTTATTAGGTTGTCATTTTAAAGTTTATTTTTATATAATTACACTGTAATCATATAATTATTTGGATGCTTCATATGGGATCAATTCTTTGAAATTTATTGACATCTCCTTTAATTCCTAATACAAATTCAAATTCTGTTGGTATCCCATGTAAAATTAATGTGTATTCTTCAGGTGCAATGTACCATGCCTGATACTTATATTAAACCCATTAATTCTAATTTTCAAAGCTTTCCTTTACTTGCTTATCTTTTTACCCTCCTTGGCCTACCAATTACTGAAAGAGATGTGTTAAAATATTTTTATGACAGCGAATTTGTCAATTTGGTGGGGAAGTAGCTTCATAAAGTTTGTTTTATTTACTTAGCAGCTGTGATGAATGGGTTTTGGAGGAACCTGGGCAATATCACTTTTGCAAGTAGAAGTCCTGAACAGAAGGCTACAAATTTGTTTTTGTAAACTAATATAGAAAACAATGTTTTATTAGAGGAAAAAATAGATATGTGATAATACTTGTAATAGGTTATAACTTGTTTGTAAATGAAAATATAGAGCTATATATTTCTATACATAAGTAAAATATTTCTGAAAGGATATGTTAAAAAATTACTGTTTTCAGTGAGATCAATTGGGTGAATAAGAGAAGATTCTTGAATGTATACCCTTTTATACATTTTGAACCATGTGACTGTAGTGCCTATTCCAAAAGATAAATGCATAAAATATTTCTGCAAAAAAAAAAGAAAAAAAAAAAAGAAAAAGAAAGTGACTTTCTCAATCTGTTCAAAGGGCTTTTCTGAAAATCCTGCAGCTAACATCAGAGTTAATGTTAAATGATTAACTTTTCCCTAAAATCAGGAGCAGACCAAGAATAGGGTACCTAGTGTCACTAGTAGCATTTAACACTATCCTAGAGATTCTAGAAAGGACATTAAGAAGAAAAAAAAAAGGCAACTTCTATAAGACCAGTGTCTCTCCACTCACCCAATCAATTTCCCATTGGGCTAGGATTTCTAGGTAACCCAGAAAGTATTTCTTGGCACCTTTGTAAGCACTGCCATCTAACTCAGACTCTGATTTCTAAGCAGAGAAAGGAAGCTATCTTTGTTACCACATAAACAGGAAGAGCAATGGAATAGTATCTCCTTACTGGAGTCCTGTGCCATACTATATATCTCAGCCACTAATGCATACCCACTGTCCTTTCCTCTCTCCCAGTCTAACCTATCATGTATAAGGAAAGGAGAGACAGAAGAGGAGAGAATGATGGAGGAGAGAAGGCTAAGGGTGAATACAAAGAGAAAGTATGAAAGCAGGAGTAAGATAGGGAAGGGGAGAGAAAGTACTCATCAGCCCTAGATGTGGGATTGAGGTAGGAGCCACCCAAGTGGAATGCTTAGGGAGCTTTTTCCTGAGTTGTGTTGAGTATAATGATGATAGAAATTATAGCAGAGCTTGCATAAAATCAGAGAAGTGTGACTTTTTAAAAGCCTGTGTTTTTAACTAATTGGGATCTCTTGCTTATCATTCTATCTAGGAGATTAGTTTTCTAGGTTTTTTAGATTCTGTTTCATGTTTTTCTTGGACATATATTGAGATTGACTGAAGAATCAGAGTTTATTTTGAAGACAGATGGGTAGGTAGAAAGTAGAAATAGAGATAGACAGAGGTGATAAACATAGATAAACACAGATATTTTGTTCATCAGGTATTCTGCCCAAACAAAATTGAAATAAATAACTCTTCCTTTCTTCTGTGAGAGGAACAAAGCAGATGTTCTGAGGATTTGATTTTATAATTGAATTTTCCATGCCTTGATGTGGCCTTCTTATGTATCCACACAAATCAACAGGCATGGGAGATAACTACCATCCAATTCCACCGGAAACACTGGCCATTAAATGCTTGTCTTGGTCAGCTTTTTTGTTGCTGTAATGAAAATACCCGACAAGAATAACTTAGAGGACGAGAGGTTTATTTTGCTCATGGTTTCAGAGCTTCAGTCCATGTTTGGCCCACTCCAAAGCAGAAACAATATGACGATAGGGCATGGTGGTGAAAAGCGTCTCAGATCCTGACATCCAGAAAGGAGAGAGAGGAAGAAGTTGGGGCAAGGGACAGGTCTGGTCCTCAAGGTCATGTGCCTAGTGACCTATTTCTTCCACTCATGCCCCACCTCTGACCCTTGCTGCCCTGGGGGCATACTTTCCACACATGAGCTTTTTCTGGGGCGGGGAGGGGGGGTGTTATTCTGATATAGCTCCAAACTATAACAATGAAGGAACTGTGCCCCTTCCTATAATGCTCAGTTGCTTTCATAAATCATTGGATTTCAGATCTGCAGCTGGGGTTTGGATTCCAGCAGGACAGAAGTAGTGGGGAAATAGCAAGGGCAGTGGGCTCGGAGCCAGGAGAATGATACACTAATGCTCACAGCAATGCTTCTCCCAGCTCTGGCCGTCTCTGAGGTGGAACTAGATGAGATTCTCCCTGGATGCCTTCTGCCAGGACCTTGTGGATAATATAGCCCAAGCAGTGTGTTGCTGCTCTCGGAGACCTGGTTTGGCCTGGTTGAATGAAGCCCATGGAGCTTGACTTGCACGTGCACATGCTCCTATACCTGAGCCCACACCCGGTTCTTCTGAAATGGGGGGTAGGTGAGCTTCGCATAGTGATGACGTGGATAGCAGTTGAGTGTGTCCTAGTGCATGCCGACCTCCTCCAGAGAGGTAAAGAGAGCTCCAGTCTCCCTCCAGGTGTCCACACATTGTTGTGTGGCTCGTGACCTGCAGTAGACTTGTGGTTGGAGTGACTGCCTGGAATTTCAGAGGCATTCCCAATGTCTGTCTGCAACATCAACCATTAAGCATTTGCAACTTTTACAGAGGCAATTGTTTAATTCCTGAAGTGATTAAGTGTAGTGACAAGATGTCCTGTGTACACTGTCAATGTGCTAAGAGGATGACACCACAAGGAGATTTGAGAGGTGGTCCTGGGGAAGTACTCTTCTCCGTTTCTCCTCAGACCAAGATATAGAGCAAGGTGAATCTAGGGGAAGGTGATTGCAGGAGCAGTGTGCAGACTGCTAAGTCAGGGAGGAATCTGTCAGGATCTAAGACCTGCAGAGCCCTGAGGCTGGAGACCGAGGACCCACACGCCAATGGCTGGGGCAGTGACTGCGGCCAGCATAGCCTGCAGGACCTGGGGGCCAGAGAAGGACATTTAATTCATCTAATAATAGATTGATTGGAACAATAATCTATTTACAAATAATTAACAATTAACAGATTGTTAATTTCGCAGGGGATTATCTTTTTTATTAAAATATTACTCTGATGTTCTTTAAAAAGTGTGTGCTAATTTTCACTGTTATCTTCAAGATTAACAACGGTAGTGATGTGATCATGAAAACACCAGCAATTCTCAACTGTGTAGTAATTATACTCTTTTTCCAGAAAAGGAAAAATGGACACAATTTTATTTTTTAAGAAAGTTACCATGAAAAACTTCCACAAAAATGCTCTTTCTTGATTGTTAATCTCTTTTCTACCATGAAGGACATTGGATGAAGTTTTCATTCTTATTTCTGAATGTTTCACTTACCTACTCTATGTGACCTTGAGGAGGGCAGGGACCATGCCCCACACATTTTTGGAACTTGTCTGGCACTTAGTGTTGGATAAAAGAAGTAAGTTGACCCTCAATGCAAAGGTATATATAGATTCTTTCCAAATAAATTTATTCTCCCTATTAAAAACTAATTTCATAGTCCCATGCTGTTTCTTAGTTAACTAATATTAGGATAAAGGGTTATGATCTCTCTAGTGTGTTTGTCATGGGTCAGCATGATACCTTTTGTGGGTCCCTGGCCTCCATGGTGAAAAGAATTTCAACACGTGCCAGTCAAGGACAAAGGCAAGAGTTTTATTTAGGAAAGTAAGGGACTTGAGGGAGAAGACAGAGGAGAGGAGATCATCTGGGCTAAGAGAGTCTTTGCAGCCTTTTCAGTTCTTATAAAGAACTCCCAGGAAGGGGTGGGCACAACGGAGGCCTGGACTTCCTCTTCCTCAGGTTTCTCAGCAACAATTGGTGATGGCTAGCTGAGGTCTGACCTTTGAGTCTTGGGTGGGGAGAGCGGCCACGAGATTAAGGGTGTGGGCTCATGGAGGTTCTGTCCAAGACCCAACACACCCTACAGGGTGGAGTTAGAGATTATGAACTTTCCAGATCTTAAAACTATATATTTATACTTTTTCTTCTCAATCTATCTCCTTTCTGCCTGAATTTTATTCCTTCTATTCTACCTCATCAGGGGGGAATTTAAAAATCATGTTACTCTTAATGTGAATCTCTTACTACTTTTTGGAATCAAGTGAAGTGGCTGGTAGAAGGCAAAATTATTTTTTAATGCTAGATTAACTTAATCACTGTGTTTCAAGAAACTTTGCTTTTGTTTTTGGCACTTTTCTTATTGAAGCATTTGATTATTTTTAATAATTAGAAGCTCATAGTGCTATGTCACATTAAAGGGGAAAAATCTATGTGACAGTTATTCAGTGGAAACAACCTCATTTTCATCTTGAAGCACAACACTTATTTTCAGTTCTTAAGTCCTCACTTTTCATCACCTTGCTTTGATTTATAGTATTCAAAATTACATTTATCTTGTGTGGTTTATTTTATTTTCCTGGTATTTGTTTTTGGTGAATTGAACATACATGATATACAAACTAACAAGAGCTAAACATGTTTCTATAAAACAGCTATAGGTTCAAGTAATAATAAAAGTCATAATTCATGGAGTGCTTGATTTATATCAGACATATTTACATTTCTTTGAGGTAGGTACACAGAAAATTATTAAATTAAATTATTAAATTTATTAAACTATTAAATTATTTTGCATAAAAGCAAACTCCTCAGAGGGATTGATTTTCTTCATGGCCCACCATAAATTATGGGTTCACATTCAAGTGATATGATACTGAGTCCTGTGACATCAAGGTAACACAAAACCCGTGCGCACTTGCACACACACACACACACACACACACACATACACACACATACTCACAGGCGCACATATCACACAGATAGCAAAGTACGAGGCTCTTCTTGGTTCAACTGATGAAAAATTTCAAAGCAAATTTATTTGTGTGATTATTTTCTAGCATTTTGTTTAATGTACTGAATTAGGTTGAGAAAGAAATTCAGAAACCTTTTCCATAGTTACCTTTTGATTTTTGTCCTTTTACCATTCCTATATAGTTCACTAATGCATATTTTATCTTAATGTGGCAGTCTTAGTTTCTAGCCATTGGTGCTTGGGAGGCATTGGAAGTTAATCAGAAGGTGTGAAAAATGCAACTTCATTTTCTTTCTCTGTCCAAGGGCTTTGCTCCCACTGGAGCTATTTTTAAGCCACAAAGGTCACAAGTATATTATTTGTTCCTGTTACCAGCCATGTGTCTTAATAAGAAAGCATACTTACAGCGGATTTTTGTGGAGTCTGAAATAACAGCTTGTGTATGTTTTATCTTAAGATTCAGAAGATTGATTGAACAATTGTGCCGAAGAAAATTTCAATTGATGAAGTGTTTTTCCCTAGGTTGACAAGTCAGACTTTTCATTTACATGGAGATTAGCATTTTCCCTTCACTCACACACTGTGTATTGCCCATTCCAATCCACACTCCTGGTGTAAGCAGCACAGGTAGCCAGGAGATCTGAGAGGGGAGGGCAGAGCTCTCCTCTTGCTCCTCCTGTCTGCCCTGCCCCATGTCACCAGCTGGTTTAAAGGCAGCACAACCTCCACCTCCACCTGCACCTGCACCTGGCTGTCATCACAGCTATGGCTAATTGAATTAGTTTTTTATATTCCAGGTCAGTGGTGAAAACTTTACACTCACTATATCTCTTAGTTGTCGAAACAATTCTGCGCATTAAGTATTTGCATCCCAGTGTCACAAAGAGACATTCCATATTTTGGGAGTTTCACTAGACTGTGCCTCCAGTTGGAATGTTCTGCAGCAGTCTTTGGAAGCTGGGGGAGGTTGTGGGTAAGAAGAGGTTAGGAAGCATGAAGATGGATTGGAGAGCTGGAAACTCACGGGTGCTTCTTAATTACATCTGTGAACATCTAACTTGCAATGCCGACTGCATTACTGCTTTGAAAGTATTTCTAAAATGAAGCTTTTCTTGAGTATTAAATGTATGCATTAAATATCATTGCTGAACAAGGAAATTACTTAACGAGTAAATAATTGAATTCCAAGAAATCATGGTATAAGATATGACTTAATGCTTCTGACTAACCTTTAAGTCTTTCTATATATGAGTTATAACTAATATAATTCAGCCATAGAAAACTCATTGCACAAGAATTTATGTGATTTATTCTATGTAGGTTAGAAGCAACTTCTGCACTACTTTGCATTTTTATATTTTATTTTACAGAAATGCAATAATCCCTACACATTTGTCTTAATTAAACCAGTTTATTTTGTTTTACTTATTTTCTACACTGCTAACTACTTTTTATTTTGGCATATTTTAGCTTGGATATCTAGACATATTTCTGCAACTCCTGAAAAGTTCTGCATATTCTCTAGACTCAGAAAACTTTATGAAATAGAATTTCTTTATGACAGACAGTGGTGCTGAATTTTAAGCATGTACAGATTTTGGTAATGGGACATCTTATTGTATAAAATTCTGAAGAAATGAATATATTTTTGGTAAATATGCCTGAAAAAAATTGATATGGCTGAACTTTGCTATAATATATAGGAACTGAAAGGAATCTTGGAGATCACTGTAGTCCCATCTTTTCATTTTATAGCGAAAGAATGGTCTTTTTAATTTGAATAAAATTCATAATTACATTAATGTCTCTCTTTCTCCGAGAAGCCAATCTTTTTTTGGGGGGAGGGGTTTACTGGGGATTGAACTCTAGGGGATTCCACCTCTGAGCAACACACTCAGCCTTTCTTATTTTTTATTTTGAAACATATTCTAAGTTGCTGAGGCTGTCCTTGACCCTGTGATCCTCCTCCCAAGTACTGGAATCACAGGCATGTACCACCATGCCCAGCCCTAGAAAGCCAATCGTGAAACCT
The DNA here is from genome assembly GCA_004027655.1 of Graphiurus murinus. Lineage (NCBI taxonomy): Eukaryota > Metazoa > Chordata > Mammalia > Rodentia > Gliridae > Graphiurus > Graphiurus murinus. The sequence goes on from PVLC010001437.1 coordinate 12,303, forward strand.
GTTTTCAGAGAGAAACAAACAACAACAACAAAAACACACAAATTCCTTTAATTCTCACTTTTCCATGGGTCTTGCATACGAAACACATATAGGAAGTGAGAGGAAGGGCAGGGTCTAGCTTGGTTCTTGGCTTCCTGGCTTGGGTGACTGGTTGGCCATTAACAGAGATAGGGAAAGACAGGAGCTTTGAAATGTGGTGTGGTCAGATATGGAGTGTCTCCCTGAAGAGCTCGTGTATTGATGTTCAGGGTTGATATGGTTCCATCATGGAAGTTGTAAACTCAACAGTAGATAGATCCATTATAGTGGATTTATCTGGGTAGTAATCTGGGCTGGAGAAGGTGGATCCCTGGGGTGCGGGCCTGGGGATTGTGCTTGTGTCTTTGCTTGCTTGCTGACTATCTTGCTTCTGGCCTCGATGATGTGAGGAGCAAAGCCCTCGTGCTCTGCTTTCTTTCTTTTTGCTTCCTGCCCCCATACCCTGAGCTTCAGAGCCTGGCCTCGCATGGACTGAACCCCAATATTTCCAAAAAACTGTAAGCAAATAAATCTTCCTTCCTCTAGGTTGTGTGGTCAGGTGTTTGGGATTATAGCAAAGAGAATGCTGACTAAGACAAGATGGATGTTGGGACTTTTGAGCTGATGTTTGGACACGACGAACTGGCAGTGGAGGTCACCAGGAAGTCTTTTTTTCCTGTGTGCTTTGGGAATCAAGGGAGTCAAATGGTGCTTTCTTCCAATGTGATGATGAATGGAAGAGGGAGAAGAGTCTGGCAGGATGGGAGCCCTGCTGAAGGACTTCTCGGAAGCACTGAAGAGAGACAGTCCATGCAGGCCAAGAAGGCAAGTCAAAGAACCCTGGGAGATGGCAGCTGGAAGAAAAGAGTAGCTGCTGGTCTTGGTGAGGTCAAGGAAGAAACAGAATGAGGGAGACCTTGAAGACTGACCATTTTTACATGAAGAGGAGCACTTCATAGATGGCAAGGCTGCAAATGGGACCAGGGGAGTGGATTCCTGAGAACAGAGGGTCAGGATTCAACCACGTTCAGTGACTGCTCCTTGGTGTTGTCTCCTTCCTGATGACCTCTTATCATGTCCCTCCACTCCATTGCCCTGTGCTGTATTCCTTTTCTGGACTAGTGAACAGTTTCCTATTATCTGCCCTCTCAATCTTTCTCTGCTCCATCTCACCAGTTATACTCTAGCTAAAGAGATTCCCTTTAAGTACACGTTTTCTAGTCTCGCTCCATTACCTTCAAAATGGTTTCATGTCTTTCTCTAGGCTTTCCTGTGTTTTGACTACTCTGATCCTCATATACTTTTGTCTTTATAAAACTTACTTTCACTATTGCCACACCCACCAAACCACACTCTCACCATTACAATACCCATCAAACCACAACAAACCCACCAAGCCACGCCTTTACCATTACCCTCCCACCAAGCCACACCCTTTACTGTGGCTACATCCTTCCTTAGCAACCTTTCCCTCCTGCTTGAGCTCTCTGAGAATCCTGCCATTTCACTCCTCCTCTTTTGCTCACGTAAACTCCATCAGACATGCCTTCCTTCCCACAGCCACTTGCTCAAGGTCCTCTGGGCTGTGCCTCCCACCTCCAGGGTCAGCCCTTCTTGGAAGGATATTCCAGCTCCTGAAGCTAGGTCTATTTTCCTAGCACTCTGGAGATGTGATTGTAGCATGCAAACTGCCTTTTATTGGTGTTCTACTTATTTTCATTCTATGGCCAGAGGTCTTTCAGCACAGAAACCCTGCCCTCAGTTTTGCTCTTTCTACTTCACGTGTTGCTCAGCCTCTGGAAGCTACTCAGTGGGTGACCTGACTGCAGGTAATTTGTGCACCACCTTCTCAATTTCAGTACTCTTTCCTAGCCATGAGGCGCTTCCCTGGTGAGATGGAGGGGTTTTGCTCCACTTTCTGTTCTGCTCATCCTGGGATCACCTTGGTGAAGGAGATGGAGAAGCTGCTTTCTTTAATTATTTCCGTACTTCCTCATTTTCCAAAGCATGATTGCCTGAGGACTCAAGGCTGAGTCCATCTAATGACTGTTTTCTTGAAATCAATTTGGAGAAATGAGTGGCGGTGCCACACTCATTCTCCCTTTCAATATTTTGACCGATTTTCTAATTCATTTCCCCAACTCTCTGCACATGCCATTTCCCACTCAAATTCTATGCATGACATATTCTATTAATATTCTTTCCACTTAAACCCACAGAGTGAGTTGCGCTTCACTGGTCACCTGGAAGGGGAGGCTGCTTGAAAATTGAGCTCGATTATTTCTGAGGTGAAAGGCATTGCATGATAAGAGGTCTTAACCTTTAGCCCCACTCGCAGCTATCTTGTTTCCCTGAAGAGCTCAGTCTGAGCCCGTAAGGATTGTGTATGTGTGATGTTTCTCTGTGCTTTGCAAAAACAGTTCTTGGGAGAATACAGAACATTCTTTAAGCAGAGTAGATTGACCAGCAGCCTGCTGTAACAAATATTTTCTTAATGCCTCCAGGAGTTTAAAGCACAACTCTGAGTAATCTGTATTCAGTCAGCCATGCATTTCAACACTGTTTATTGAGGGTATATGGTTGGGATTATTAAGTATATCTCATATGGATAACAGATCCATTTACTTGGCAGTCACGTTTCATATACGGTATGCCCAACATCCTGCTGTTGAGTATCCACATCTTGAGATGACATATGTCCTAACATCAGGTAATAATAACTGGCATAAATAGTGTTTACTTACCAAAAGTGGGCCCTCTATATGAACAGATTTATAATGCCTCTTGCTTACCAAGCTTTGTGGCAACCCTTGGGTTTGCAGAAATGGTGGAATACATCCCCATGCCTCCTGCGAGGAGCTCACTGCCTCACTCAACTATTGGAACAACTGCATATTCTGCCAAATAAAGTCAGTAAGCCTCTGCCAATTATTTTCCATTTGCATCTGGGTGGGTCCATTCTCTGCCCTCTCTACCCTGCTCTGTGTCTCCAGGGCTGAGGGCCACAGCATCTTATCTTCCCTGTCTTTAGCTGAAGACAGCTCATGAGCTGTGGACCAGAGGGTGGCACAGCGCTCTGGGAATGCACAGATCTCACTTTTCCAAGTCTCATGTCAATCTGGTGGTGACTGTCTTCCTCTGAGCCCATAGCTCTTGCCAGTGGTCATTTGTCTTGGGCTCCTATCTCAGGAGGTCCACAAAGGCTGCACATTTCCCCTTATGGCTTCAGTCCCAGGGCTGAAGTGGCTTCCCTCCTTGTTAGTGTGTCACCAGCCCTTGTTGGGTCCCATAATCTTAATCTTTTTCCGTCCAGTCATTTGAGTGAGTCATCTGTTCCTTGCAGCGACCTACTGTTTTGTGGAACCAGATATGGAGGGCTAACACAGACTGTTCAAACAATTCACTGCATCCCTTGTATTAGTTACCTATGGGTACCATAACAAACTACCCCAAATACCTTGACTTAAAGAGCAACAACAAAAATTATCCTCTCACTGCTTTTGAAGGCCAGAAGTACACACGCCAATGTGTAAGCAGGGCAGGCCATCTCTGAAGGCTCTTGGGGAGCCCTTGGGGCAAATCTGTTCTTGGCTCCTCCCACCTCCTATGGCTCCAGGTCACTCAGTCTCCTCTGTCTTTTCACATGGCAGTCCTTGAGAGTTTCCACGTGCCCATGCCCCCTCCTTTCTCTTACAGAGACATCAGTCATTGGATATGGACCACCCTGAATTTGGATGGCTGCATCTTGAGATACTTAACTAATTACTTGCACAAAGACCTTATTTCCAAATAAGATGTCCTGTTCCGAGGTTCTGGGTAGACATGAATTTTGGGGGAATGATATTTCCCCTACTGTTTATCTACCCTTGAATCATCCATATTTAATTTTAGCAGAAGACAATCATGCTAGGCTTAATAGAGAGAGAGATTAGTCACACATGGGCAGTAAACAGTGTATCACCCTGTTTATAGTGTGTTTATAGTGGCTGAAATTACAAGTAGATGATTAAAGATCACTATTAAGATTGCTGATGGGTTTGCATTAATATTCAAATCATAAATCTGTCTGAATATGATAGAGACCTGAAATAATTATTTTGAAAGACAGGTGGTTATTTCCCAGGCTCATGTAGTGTTCATTCTATGAAGTTGACAGAAATCAGGAATCTGTCATGTTTCTTTCCTTTTTTCCAATACTGGGGATTGAACCCAGGACAATCTACCTCTGAACTACATCCTCAACCCTATTTTTATTCTTTATTTTGAAACAGGGCCTCACTAAGTAGCTGAGGCTGGCTGCGAACCTGCAATCCTCCTCTTAGCCTCCCAAGCACTGGGATTATAAGCGTGTGCCACCACACCCTGCAGTCCGTGCTGTTTCTACCTTGCCGCTCCTCTATCTCTCCTGTGCTGTTCTCATCCACAGGACTGGAGATGGCTTTTCACATGTCTCCATTTTGATAGCCAAGAGCTGGAAGGGCACACTCATGCCTGCTTCTACCCAGTTGGTCAGAACTTCATTAGGTAGGCCCTCTCTCTGCAAAAGGAGCTGGAAAATAGGCGGCTTGGTTTGAATAGTAGTGGATTCTGCTAAAAGTGAGGATCTCTTCCCTATTTAGAGATTTGAACAGAAACAAAGAACAGACTTTTGTGGAATAATAAGTCATCTGTCACTTTCTGTAGAATTGTCACCACCAGTTGCTTATGAGTACCTGTCTTGGACCCTTGCAGCAACTGTGGAGTTTCCTATAAAACTTTTATTAGCTCCTTACAATACATTTAACAGATGTTTTCTATGCTTTCATAACAGAATCTGGAAATTAATTACCGTTTTTGTGTGACTATATGTGCCAAATATTCAATCAATCAACGCATATTTATTGGGAATCAACCATAGGCCAGCATTGAAAATTTACTGGTTTCAAAGACAACTGAAGTCTTTGTCCTTCTGAGAACAGATCTCTAATGGGATAGAGGAATAATCATTTCAAAGACAACTAAGTTAACTAAATGAGATTATATAGTTTTAAATGTTATTAAGAAAATGCAATGGAGTAGGGTAGAGACATGACTTAGGATGGGCATGTTTACTTGGGATAAGATAATATGGTACCATAAAGCTTTGCAGTAATTGTGAGATAAACAGACTAAAGAGAAAATCCTATTTACATTTTGAAGTGACAATTGTGAGCAGAGTGTAGTGGCACAGTACTTGGGAGGCTGAGACAGGAAGATCTCAGGTTTGAGACCAGCCTTAGCAAATTAGGGAGAAGCTCAGCAACCCAGCGAGACCCTGTTTCAAAAAATAAATAAATAAATAAAATAAACTAGGGCTGGTGGTATAGCTCAGAGGTAGAATGCCCCAGGGTTCAATCTCTGGTACCACAAAAACAAAACCAAAGCCAATAGTGTTCATTAGTTAGTGACACTAGTAATAAACCTTATGGCTTAGGAATAAAGCATCCAAAGGTCATACCCCTGGTCCATTCAGTCTGTGAATTTAGAGATCAAGGCTAGACCCCGGGTATTTTGCCCTTTCTACTCTTCTTTATTTCTTCAAATAAATCTTCTCTGAGGTGATTTCCATTTCACTGTATATATATATATATATATATATATATACACTGAATATATAGTTCTGCAATTATCTTTTAAGATGAAGGAGGAAGCTAATGATTTCATCCAACTCTGTAATTTCCATGCTGCATCAGGCTATACTTCAAATACTTTGATTTAGAATATGTAGATGACTTTAGAAGTCAGCAGGTAAGAGAGGAGCTGAGATTCACAGGTCTCAGACCTGTGCCACTGAGGACATGCTAGAGGACCGCTGTGCAGAGAAGAAAGGACAGGATTCAGCAGGTTGGGAGTGCTCGAATATGTAGGGAGGGCACACAAAAAAGATTGGGTGAGTTCTTTATGGAGTCTTGATAGAGAATCAGCAACAATGGGTAGAGGCTAATAATAATAATACCTGAAACTTTATAGTGATCACTATGTGGTAGGCACTCTAAGTAGATTAAGTTAGAAAGAAAGAAAAAGAGAAGAGAAAGAGAAGAGAGTGGAGGGAGGATGGAAGGGACGGAGGGGGAAACCCCAGTACCCTAAAAGACAGGAAATTTGAAGGTGATTGCATATGGCAAAGCAGTTGGTTAATATCTTTTTTTTTTTTTTTTTTGGTTGTCTCTTTGGAAACTGATTATCCATTCATCCAAAGTTGTAGTGGACCAAATGAGAAAAGGAGAAAAATATCAGTGTGCTGGCCACTTCACATCACTTAGTCAAGTGCTACTCATGAGAAGTAAAAACCAATCCAGATGTCCAATAAATTGACAATCCAGTAAGGGAAGTCTGCTGGGTTCAATAGGCAGCTAAGTGTTGGATAGTCATGCATCTCAGTTCACCATTGGACATAGATTTTATGGAGCTCTTCATTCTTAAGGCAGATGTTGCTCTAAACAATGTCCCTAATGCAAAACACAGTTCCAAGGACTGAAACCCCCAGGAAATAGGTGGCACTGGTGGAGCTGTGTCCACATTGCCTACCCAGGGGTTAACTCTGAAGGTATCAGTAATTGGGATATCTTTCCAAACCCAGTACTGGAGCGGCTGGATTCAATGACCAAGACATAGAGGTAGTTGATCAATAAATGGATATATGCTTATTTCTATCAGAGAACATAAGATGCTATAAGCTGTAAAATAGTATATAATACTACTATGTCCCATCTGTCATTACTTACCAGGCTTGTTTGAAATACTTTAACTTCATCATTCATTCTCTAGAGTATAAGAAACTAAAGAGTCTCACCTCAAAGGAACTGTACCTAAAGATTTTGAACTTAAAAAAGCAGTGCTCTAAACATATCCCCTTAGGAAAAGGAATTCCTCTCCCTTTGGGGTCTGTGAGTGGGTGTGAATAATCATTGTAAGACAGCATTTCTATACATCATGTGCATTAGGGTGTCTCTCCTCCCCCCCATCACCTTCCATTAAGTCAAATTCTTTGCTCACCTAAGGTTTCTCCTTCTTAATCTGGAGTCCCTCTTATGTCCCATTTTCTCCCTAGTTTGGAACAGGGTCTCAGTAGGTTGCTGAAAGCCTCTCTCCATTGTTGAGGCTGTCCTTGAACTTGTGATCCTCCTATCTCAGCCTCCCAAATACTGGGATTATGGGTGTGCACTACCATGCCTGGCAGATTCTCAAGTTTCTGCAGTTTACTTTATTTTGACTTGGAGTTGAGAGTAATCTATCCTGGTTTCTACATAGGATGAGATCTGACCCTGTCTACTTGATTTCTCTTTCTCTGGTGCAGGATCAGTATCCTTTAATTTTAAGTGAGGGAGGGGGAATGCTCATTTTCATGCATTGAACTAACAACATCCTAATGACGTCTCTTCTCGGTCCTATATTTTGAGTCCTACAACTTTATTTCTGCCGTTCACACTGGAAATGTAACATAGTTTACTCCCCCCTCTCCACACATTCACCCTCCACAGTAAGACAGTTCCTCTCCATATGCTTCCACACAGGGGGGTCAAAACCCACTTATTCTCCATTTTCCAACATAGAGATTGGGATTCCCATTGTTTCCCTGTCTCCTTGCCCATTGTTTCTGCATCTTCCACTTGGACCTGTCATTCCAGATTATTCTACAGCCAACATTGTGTTTCTTTTGTTTTCATATAATTGAGGCAAGATCAGGTAAATATTTCTACATTTCTTTTTTGGGCTGTTGTATAGACTAGAACATATGATCTGAACATAACCAGCCCTCATTAAACATGCTGTTGAGAGGGTTTACTTAGAAATCAGTTTAATACACTATAATGACAGGAAAGTACCAACTGAAGAAAACTTCAAAGGCACTAAGATTCTATTAGTGGTAAGTGTAAAGATATAATGTAAATATGAGGAATGAAGATGGCTCAATTACTTTGTTTAAAAAGACAAAAAGAAATTCAAATAAAGACAGATCTTCAAATAATTGTAACATCTAAAGCAAACATGCAGAAACATTTCCAAAGAGTGTGAATAATGAGTCAATTTATTGAAGAATATTTCACACAGCAAAAGAGAAACAGTTTTTCATCATTAGAAACAATATGGAACACTTCAAAAACAATATCAGAATTTCAAAGACACATACATTTTAATCTTCGAGGGTTTTATTTTCCAGTCACTAATGGGTAGAGATTTGAGATCTAAGCTAACCATTCTTAAGGAATACTTTTCATTTACTGTTCCATTTCCAGAACCATATTTCTTAAAATATGGTACATTTGGAATCACATAGTTTACTTGGTAAAAAAGACATATTCCATGTTTATAGAAGCAGGGTGTATTTTGTATTTTGAACACAGATGTTTGGTGATTCCTATGCACATTAAATTTTGAAGAACACCATTCTACCAAAGACTACTTAATAGGAATCAGCCAGGTCAACCTGCACACACAGTAATAGAATGGTCAGGAGATTGAAGGTAGTCTTGGACACAAGTCCCTCTGTTTCCTCAATTTTGAATAAGCACTGAGAGACAAGGGAAGAGTCCTTCAGTGCATCTAGGATGCTAGTAGCTCAGAGTGACTCAAGTGTCTGGTGGCCACACATTGGCAGGGACTTTGAAGAATTCACGACCACCATTTAGGCTTCCATGCAGAGAAATCAGAAAAAGCTATATTAAGTTGTCAACGGTTGTTATTAGAAGTCTTATATCCTTTCAGTACAGCTTAAAATTTAATAAAAGGAAATTAGGCTAATGAGTGTTGTGCTGTTTTATATTTACGTTTCACTCATTTATCAGTTTGTGCCTTTAAAGAAAAAAAATGGTTCAACTCCGCATTACAACTCTACATCATTTCAGAAACTTTAGCATGCATTTATTTCTTTTCATTTTAGTATGCACTTGCAAAACCTGGAGGAAAACAAATAGGCACAGAGAAGGAAGATGGATTGCAAGTCGTAATTTAATCTCAAAGTGCTGATGATATCATAAACATCAAAACCTACGGATTGAATTGCAAGATTGCAATCAATCTCTCTCCCTATCTCTTTTCCACCAGAGAATAAATGATGGTAGGGGCACCTAAATCAGAGAGTTTATCCAGCCACAAGTCTGACAAATGAAGGTAAACTACTGAAACTTCTCTAAATGAAATGAACACTCACTGGTCACAATAAATGAATTCAGGACTTTTTGTATTACTATCATGGCTAAACACATCAGTTTCCTTTATGAAGACAAATTAGAACTTCAGAACTGGCACTCCAAAAACTTCTGCTTTAATGAAATAATGTTTACCCCTAAAATTCTGTGATGTTTTAAAACTAATACTCAGTATTTTGTTTTTTGTTGTTGTTAAATCTATTGATGCATTGTAATCATGCATCTTGATGAGGTACAGGATGGTAGAGGCATATATGCACACAGCACTCGTTTAGCCCTTCCCCAGTTCCCACCCCATTCCCTCTCCCCTCTGTCTCGGGTTTGGCTTAGTGACTGACTGATATGTTTGTGATTGTACATCATGTGCATTTGTCTGTTTCCCTCTTTCCCCCTTCCTATCTCTGTCAGGTTGCCTTCTTTACTCATCTGAGGTTTCTCCTTCTTTGTCTGGAGTCCCTCCTATGTCCCATTTTCTCCCTAGCTTCTGTACATTAGGGAGAACATCCACATTCACTTGTGACTGACTAATCTCACTTAGCATAATGTTCTCCAGTTCCATCCATTTCCCTGCAAATGACATGATTTTGTTCTTCTTTCTGGCTGAGTAAAACTCCATTGTGTATATATCCCATAGTTTTGTAGTCCATTCATCTGTTGGTGGACATCTTGGCTAGTTTCATAGTTTGGCAATTATGAATTGTGCAGCTATAAACATAGATATACATGCATTAGTCTGGTAGTTTGGTTTCCATTCTTTTGGGTAGATACCCAGATGAGCTTTGCAATCTGGGTATATTTTGTTTCCGTCTAGGCTTAGAAAACCTTACAAATTAATGATTCTTTGGTAGAGTGATTCAAAATAAGGTATTATCTTTGGATAATATTTTATAAGCTAGAAAATACCTTTATGTGTTTTGGTTCAACACAACACCTTAATAAAGAAGTGGCACATACTAGTTTGGATGTTCTTTGTAGTAGGGTATGGGCATAAAGAGAACATACTTGGATAAGCACATGTAGCTAGACAGGGAAGGGTCAGATCTAGAACTGTACAGCTATTCTCTGAGGATTTGCTTTTCATCTATTTATAATTATAAATACATGCCCTTTAAATACTACAAGCATTTCTTAAACCAAAGAAAGTGTCTCTTCACACCCTTTAGAGCACTTTCAAATTGTAATTGTATATTATTTTCATAATAACCCTTACATTTTTAGTGAGATGAAATCAAATCAGTGTAATTGTTGGAATTAATTACTTCTGATATAAAAGAAACTCTTAATTGGAAGATAAAATATGAGCTGCTTTTACTATATTATGCCCCAATTATATTGTGGGCTAGTAAACTATGCAGAGGAGCTACAGATACCTTGACAATAGGTTTATCTACTGGTCTTATTTTTTCCCATACTAAACACTGCTATAAACCAGAGGGTCAAGATTTGTTGTTTCTTTTAACGTGCTGGGCTGTGTTGATCCAACATCGTTTAATAATCTCCTGTAATATGCTATGTAAAATAAAATGTATTTTATTAAAGGAAAAAGACAATTGAATGGCTCCTGAAGAATAAATTTTATAATAATAATATCTGGTTAAATCATTTTAGTGTTTTCCACATACCAGGCACTCTTTGAAGTACTTTATGTTTTCACTCACTTAATACAACAACAATATGAGATGAATCACATTATTATGCTTTGCAGAGGAAGGAAACAAGGTAAAAATAAATGAAGTCACTTGCTCACGGTAACACTTTAAAGCTGTGGTTTAAATGCAATATGTCTGTCTCTGGAGCCCATGTGTCTGTGTACCATGATATTCTGCAACTCACAAACACATTAATCTTATTTCTTACATAGAAATTCACTCATTGAATGCATAAGTACCCAAGTTCATGGGGGGTATTTTCAGATCATTCCAACAGACATGCTTTGAGGATTGAATTCTTTATAATTAGGTGTCATTATGAGTTAGGGTTCCCCCAAGAACTAGAACCATTAGCATATCTATCCATCTATCTATCTATCTATCTATCTATCTATCTATCTATCTATCTATCTATCTTCATCATCATCATCATCTATCTGTTTGCCTCTCACCCATCTATATATCTCTAATCTAAAATTTTATTTTTTTATTTTAAGGAATTGGTCCATGAGATTATGGGGGCTGACATTTTAAAAGTTTGCAGGTCAAAATGGCAGGCTGGAAATTTCTTGACAGGATTTTTGGGAATTGCACTGAGCCTGTAGATCACTTTGATGAAACTGACATTTACTATTTTGAGGCATCCAATCAAATATGCTGATTATTTTTTTTTTTACTTAGGTCTTTGAGTTTTCTCATCAGTGTTTTGTAATTTGCAGAATAGAGAAAATGTACATGCTTTCTTAAGTGTACATGGAGTAGTTAGTTATCATTGGAACTCTTGTAAATGTTTTTCTTAAATTGTTTTCTGCTAGTACATTGTTAATATATAGAAAATCAATAGATTTGATATATATATATCTAACTATCTGTCTATGTATCTATCTATCTATCTATCTATCTATCTATCTATCTATCTATCTTGTTCTTTTATCCTACAGCTTGATAAACTGACATGTTAGGTCTAAGAGTTATTTCTTAGACTCATTTAGATTTTCTACATAAGCAATCATATAATCTGGAAATAAGAAAAGTTTTATCTCTTTCTTTCCAAACTTTATTCTTTTCCACTTTCTTGACTTACTGCACTAGCTAGAACTTCCAGGTATGCTAAAAAGCATGGTGCTAGTGAAGATCCTTGCTTTGTTCCCATTCTTGGGGGTGCCTTCAATCATTTAGTGTGATTGTTAACTGTGGGAGTTCTAGATGTGTTCTATCAAGTTAAGGTACTTCCCTTCTTATGTTTCTCAAAGTTTTTATTGTGAACAGGTTTTGGATTTTGTCACATGACTTTTCTGTGTTAGTTGTCTGTCTCAGCTATCTCAGTACTAGGGTTACAGATGTGTGTCACTGTGCCTCCTGACTTCCTTATGTATTTTCTGTTTTATAACTTTATATCGGTTGCCAAGATGAATTGGTATGGTTAAATTTTGTCTTTAGTAATTTTTTTTTCTCTGAGTTCTACCATTCATTAGCATGGTGACTCCTTTTTTTTAATTTAATTTCTATTTGCATGACCTGTCTTTTCCCATTCTATTATGTTCACCCTACCTGTGTCATTCACTGTGAGGTAGTTTCCTAAAGACGGGATGCAGTAGGACTGTGGTGTCACATACACTCTGCTGTCTCCTTTCCTGTCCCCTGGGGTCCCAGTGAAATGAATGGCAGATATTTTGTCATCTTCGCACAGGAGCTGACACTGCGCCTTTTCCAGTCTGTCTTATCTCTGCTGTTCAGATTGAGTGGATATGTTCTCAAGCTCACCAGTCCGTCAGGTGCCAACCACACCCTTCTACGAAGCCTGTCCCTCAAGTTTTTTTCTCATATTGTATTATGAACTCAAGTACAGTGTGCATATATGTCCCTATTACTCTGAACTACACAATGATGTGAGTTTACAATGCACTTATAAAAGTATTTAAAGGCAAGTAAAAACAAACCAAAAAACCTCTATAATTTCCAATTACATTTTTATAGCTATTTTTTTGCTGAGATACTTTATTTTTCAGGTAAATGTATATAGCTGTTGAAATATTTTTATGATGCATGGTTTCAAAATCTTGGTCAGATATCTCTAACATGTGATTCATCTCAATATTGTCAGTTGTCTTTTCTCACTGTGGTTTAGATTTTTTGATTCTCATTTTGTTTTTCCTTTGTGCTCTGCGCTGCATTTTGTCTATCATGCCAGGAGACAATATTGCTTAATATTCAGCAGGAAGCCAACAAAGTTCGTGTTTAGCATGCATGTCCTTGTCTACTTTTGAGGACTGCAGTTTGAATGATAGTCCAAGTTTCAGATACTTGGAAGCATCGTTGGAATCGACTTGGCCTTCTGGTGCTGCTTTTGGTTACTGTGGTCCCTGCTGCTGCCTGTGTAAGCAGCGGGTGTCTCCCCAGGTTAGGCTGAAACAGAGCAAGGAGGGTCCTGTTTCCTCCACTAAGGTTTCCAGCCTAATGAGAGCTGCTTTCAAAGAACTGTTTCCACTAATAATTGTCTCCACTAATAACCAAGCTCGGGAGATGCTGACTCCTCCTCCAAGCTTTCCACTAAGTCTCACTGTGACCAATATGTAAGCTTCCTGGGGTAGTGGTAGTGAGCACCTCTAACATCTTACACCGGCCAGTGCTGATGAACCCCTTGCACATGTGAAGATCAGGAAGAAACAAGCAAGTCCTTGCACCAGAGCCAAGAACTCACAAGACATGTGCAGAAACCCTGAGATGTGTGAAATAGCTGACTATGTTTCTACACGGAGCTGCCCTTCTTATCCCTGCGAGCTTTGCTCCTCTTGTCCTCATAGGGCAGGTCTGGGACCCATTCCCCTTGCTCTGTACCCCTTGCACTCAAGCACAACTCCAGTGAAGTCTCATTTGTGCTTGCCTGTTCCTGATTTCTATCTAGCTTTGATCAAAAGAACTCCGAGATGAGCCAGTAACTCCGAGAGCTGAGAACTGGTAACACCAAGGGCTGGTAATATCAGAAAGAGCTGTGCTTTGCATTTTTCATGCTTTCTATCCCAAATTGAGCCAACAAGCCCTATGCTGATTGGAACCAGGGCCTCTCTCTATCTTGGAGTCACCTCTGGTGTCAGCGTTGTGATGACAAATCCCTGCCTTGAAGGAGCACTCTACTTCAGCTTGCTTGTGGAAATGGGAGCACCTGGGTCAGCCTTCACTAGCCTCCCATCTCTCTGGGGAAGAGTCTCAGGCTTGTGAGGATGAAGGGCTTTCTGGGCCAGGCCACTTGTGTTGGTGAGGTACTTTGAACAACACCCACCAGCTGACTTGGGTTTCCTGGCTCATTAAAGAATGTCTTAGCTGTAGAGGGATAAAGAAGTTTCCCTGGTGTATTAATTCACTATTTCTGGGGCTACCTGTTACCCATATGTATCATCTTACAGCTCTGAAGGTTTCTTCCTGGGCTAGATCCAGTGCTGATACTGATGGGGCTGAGGTCTAGGCTGATCAGTCTTTGGGGGGCAGGGGAGCATGTGTATTCCTTGCCTAGTGTCCTGCCTCCAGCTTTAATGTTAGCTATAGTGGACAAGCCCTTCTCATATTGCATTCCTGACCTACCCGTCTCAGGAGCCTGCCTTTTCTACTATCTAGAACCATGCGATTATGTTGTACCCACCTGAATATCCCCCATCACAACCTTTATTGTGTAGAGTCCCTTTCCCATCTGAGCGGAACACGTGGCAAGCCCCAGTGAGTAGACACTGGGCAAGGAGTCTGTTGTCGGTGGGTAGGAAGAGGAGTCCAAATCCTCAGAACTAAGAAACTTCAGGAGCCAAGATTCCTGTTTTGGTGGGATCTCTAACTGGTGCCACCTGCCTTCCTTGTAACACAGAGGAAACTCTAGGTCAGGTGGCCCTGTGTGGAAGGAGAGTTCTTCCCTTGGCCACTGATGATTATTTTGTTGTTGTTACATACAATTTCCATCTCATTTATTTTATTTATGTATGGGGGTTGGTTGAGCTATAATTGACAAATAATAGTTGTGTGCATTGATGGCGAGTAGTATGAATGTTGGTGCACTTCCCTGCGAAATGATTCCCCACGTGGGGAGTGAGCACATCATCTTACAGAAGGTGTGAGGTCTTACGTGCTTGCTGCGCTATGCTTGTTTTAGCCTCCCCTGCCAGTGGTGTTGGCTCACCTGGTGGGTGGATGAGTCCCTCTTCATCTAGGGGAGGAGTAAGACTTCCTGGGCCACCTCTGCTGCTCAGTTGGAGGATGGAGAACATGGAGTTTGGGGCATCGTTGGTCACCTGGGGTCCCTCTGATGCTTTCCCTCTGGCTGGGCATAAATTTACAATTGGTTAGCTGACAGCTAGATTAATTCATGCCTTCTTATTTTTGACCTTTTAAATATCTCTGTTTTATATGCTCATGTCTTCTCTGTATGACTGTCTAAAAGATGAAAAGTGCCTTTTATTCTTCATTAAACTATACATTGGGATTCTCGAGGCTCAGGGTTGAGGTGACATTACCATTAATAAAATGATGAAAGTATAATCATGGCATAATTACCAACTGTTGAAGCATTTAACTTAAGTGGTCACAGAAACATCACCATTCCTAGAATTTGTATTAAAGAGCCAAATTATAAATGTAGATATTTGATATAACTATTCTTTGCAGGATTTAACTCAATTTTATTAGAAAAATAACAATGACATCCACTTACTCTTGTAAAGACACATTATTAGTATAGTATGGGGAGTAAGGGAAGTTCACATGCATTTGACACTGTAGGTTTTTATTGAAGGGCTTTACAGGGAGCCCAAAACTCACACCACTTTCATGTTCCACCTACTCACCCCCTCATGGCAAATTCATTATTCCTTTTCAGTCTCTGTAAAATTAGCTATGGGCCCTTTATAGGGAAGAATGACTATTCCTACCCCAGATGTTCCAGTTTCATTAGAATCTAGTCAAATACATTTCGTAATCTTTATCTTAGTGATGTTCAATTAGCAAGACAGAGAGTAGAAAAAGGGAGACAAAGCTGTAATGTAAAATCAGGAACATCGTTCATCCACACCTTTGTCAGCCTGCACTCACGCAGGTAAATTGGAAGCTGCGGGGATTTGTGAATCAGTGAGTGGTAGTCCTTGCACTGCATGGTGTATGAACTAACAATGTATCTTACTTAAGACATTGTAGACCCCTTGCTGTCAAGGACAATGACTTGCTTCAGTCCCCTGAACAAAACCTTGCTCAAAGTAGGAATTCAGTGTAAATTCCCTCAATGGATGGATTAAATAATATGATACCATGAATTTCTTTTCAAAACTTGTAGTAGTATTTTATCATATTCATAAATTATTCATTCACCATTTATATTTGTTTTTAATTATATGACAGATATTGCATAGGTTCTGAAAAACCCTACTTGAATCTAGATGTGTTCCCACCAAAAAATACATAGCTTGATCTTCGGGCAGGTGTGATTTGGGAGAATCTAAATGCACCTAGGCATATTCCATAATGTACTTGGGATATTCTGTATGTTGTTGTGTGTGTTAATTACCTGGGTGTTTCACTTGGTTGAAATATATTGAGTTGTGATTTTTCTATGTGTCCCTTTTTCTTAAAAAATAAAAACAAAACTTTTTATATGGCATCTGTGAATTAACTTTCCTAAACATAATATATTTGGTTTGAGAGTTAAATGAAAGCTGTAGAGAACTAATAAATATTCCAGACTGACTGCCAAATAAACTACAGGAAGCCTCACCGAATTTGAATTTCAGATAAATAACCAACATTTTTTATATAGGTTCATGACCATACTTATCATAAAAAATATTTAACTAGATGTCCTGCAAATCCTATAATTATTTTTAAACAGGAAATCCTAATTATAGGTAAAATACAATCACTATTACTCAGCAATGAAATATTGCTTTGTTGCTGCTAAAAAAAGAGCACTCGCCACCTTTTTTTTTTTTTAATAGCTTATATTTTCCTTGGAATGCTGTCAAGCTATTACAAATCTACCCTAGGTAAGACATTTAAAGACCTTTTTAATTAGAAAAGAAAGACAAAAGACTACCATATTTGGTTTTCAAGAATTAACCAGGGGGATTAAGCAGGCGGTAAGATAAGAAGACTAAAATTACCTTACTGTAATTCTGACAATTGCATTAACTTAATATTATACAGCTTTCCAAGATCAAATAGCCATTTAAACCTCTTATAGGTAGTACACTAGTCCTACAGTTAGTCCTTACTGTTTCCCTGCAGATTATTTTGGTCTGTTTATTATTGATTTTCCACAATGACAAGTTTTGGTGCACACTCGGATGAAATTGTTTCTGGAACATAGTCTCATCCCAGGTATCTTACTCAGTATTACTTTCGTGAGCAAGTTTACTCTGACAGCTCCTTCTCAGTCACTGTCTACTGAGGCGTGGAACCCTGTGATACTCTGCTCAGGTAGATGAGACCAAATGCAATCCAACCTAAACAGAACCGTTGAGGTCATTGTATTGCTGCATACAATATCTGAAGAATCTTAGAGAATGGAAGGTGTAATGGGGGACTGGAAATGTAATAATGTTTAGTTTTCAGTTTGCGATGTTACATTGAGCAAATACTTGGAAGAACTATTTTCTAATGTGACAAACTCATTAAATAGTTTCTACAGATAATGAGTTATATTTCAGACATTTTGATAAATTATCCAAAACTATGTCCATCACTGGATGTTTTTTCTTCCAAATAATACAGACAAATACAGAGTGCGATATGATGTAGAAGGTAAGACCCAAATGTTTGAGTACAATGCACCTTCTAAAATTAGGTTAGCTTCTTTATTCATATATATCAGTGAATATTTGATTTTGTGAAGTTTTGCTTCAACTGCCATACGATCAGTTTATAAAACAAACAAACAAACAAAAAATCCATCTCTCCTCATTCATTGGACAATACGTTTCTTTTTACAATTGGCCAATTAATTCTTGGAGTTCCCTGGATTTAGGGTTATAAAAACAGTGAATATCCAGTTAATCTGAATCTCACATGTGCAAATGAATATCTTCAGTAAAATACACATCTAAAATATTGCATAGAATATACTTGAAATACTTGGGACGGAATTCACTAAAAATGTATGTGTAATTAAGATTAATTAGATGTCACATATTTCTATTGGCTAAATCTGACCCCCTTAACTGAAACACAATAAGTTATGGTGCCATCCATTGTAAACGGCTGTTTTTTAACCTTGCATGTACCCATGTCTTGGCTATGTGAGATTAGTTAGAGTGCTATATTGCATTGGGTGGCTAGAGAATTATATCTTCCCATCACTTACTCTCCCAATTTGAAGCAGGGATTCTAACTTTCCATTTTCAAGCGACCAAGAGTACAGAAAAATAAAAGTATCTATGTAATGATTATTAACAGCAATGTGTATGGATTTTTTTCAGTATTTTATATTTTCATCATTTTGTATTTCACCAATTTCATTGATTCTTTTGCTGGCAGTGAATTGGTATGCTTGCCATCCATTACTTTTGACAGCTTTAACACACTTCATTGAATATTTAATAAAAAGGATATTTGTACACATTTTTCATAAATCTTGTAATGTTTTTCTCCCTGTTGAAGTTGAGGGCAAGTGATATGCCATGGGTAATTGTCAGCAACTGCCTAATATCCCTAAGGGTACATAGGATTCATGCTGAAAAACTTTATAGATCAAAATTCAAGATTACGTCCTCGACCTTTCTTTTGGTGTGAAGAGTATTTACTAATTCAGAAATAATAGTTATACTTAGGTAATTGTCATAATATTGCACATTTATTTGTCACCTTATAGCTGAACAGGCAACGTCACCTCTTTCTTTGTTTGATTCATAACAGTTTATTAAGTATTCCTCCATATAGATCCAAATAGAAAGGAATTAATTTTAATCCTTAAATCAAGAAATTTATGTCACCTTGGATTTGCTGAAATTCTGACGTGGTGTTCATTGGAAATGGTAACCAATGCTGAACAAGCAGATAGAGATTTTCTAAAATAATAAAAAAGCATCATGCAGTGATAAATTTTTCAGTGCGAGGACTCGTTCTGCCATGTAAGGCAAATGCTGACTTGAGTTTCTGTTCACCCATGAGAGTGAACATGACCCAGTGTTTCCTGTATTTATATTGTCCTTGTATTGAGTTATGTGAGATCAGCTGAAAATCTTTTATAGCAATGGAGCAGAATTATGTAAGGTTTGTGTTTTAGTATGTTTCAAATGCACAGGAACTTTACATAGTCATTTGACTGTAGATTTCTAATTTATATGTCTGTGGTCTCTAGGATAGTAATTTTCAACTGATAAATAGTTCCCCATCTGAATCAATGAGTGATCGATTTTTACATGACAGGAATCATTTATTCATACAGTATGCATTTCAGATAGCAATTGTTAGTTTTGTTGTTTAAATGTTTTCTTAATAATCTTTATCTTCTTAAATTCTCTCTGCAAGAGAGGTATACAATTCTTGCACTATAATTTTACATTTATCAAGTCTTTCTCCTTTTTTTCCTCCTCCCTCTCTCCTTCCCTCCTTTCCTTCTTCCCTTCCCTTCCCTTTCCTTTTCTTTTGCCCTTAAGATTAAACTTAGGGATATTCTTCCTCTGGGCTATGCCCCCACCCTTTTTAGTTTTTACATTGATACAGTATCTCATTAAGTTACTGAGGCTGGTCTCAAACCTGTTATCCTCCTGTCTCAGCGTCCCAAGTACTGGGATTATAGGCGTGCACCACCACACCTGGCTAAGCCTTTCCTTTTAAATTTGTCAGTTTTCATTTAATAAAATTTCTACCTGCTCACAAGACAACAGTAATATATTATTGATGGATGACTTAATCATTAACTATTATCCATTACTTTTAATCTTAATTTGATTTTGTCTACTATTAATACTACTCCATCTAGCTTCCTTTCATTAATAGTCACACATTTGTATTGCTTATTAGTCCTTATCCTTATCCCTTTATTTTCAAATCCTGTCTACTAAGTCACATGCATATTATTGGATTTTTCTTTGTATCAAATGAGATAACTTTGATCTTTTCTAAAAATAAACTTTTTAGGTTAAACAGTTTGGAATTTACAGAGATGTTGTAAAGATAGTAGAGAGTCCTCACATTTCTCATACCTAATTTTTCCTATAATTGACAACTTAATCAGTATGGAATATTTGCTACAGTTAATGAACCAACCCTAATGCATTATTTTAAAGTAACATCCACAGTTTCATCAGATGGTTTTTACCCAATGCTGTTTTCTGTTCCAGAATCCCACATTATATTTAATTTTCTATATCTCCTTAGGTTCCTCTTGGGTGTGACTTTTCTTCTTTTTTGATTTCCTCTATACTTTTGAGATGCACTGGTCAGATGTTTTGCAGAATGTCTCTCATGTGTGTTTTCCTAACGTGTAGACTGGGGTAATGGGATTTTAGGTGGAGACGCCCGAGGTAAAGTACCATTTTTATCACGTCCTGTCAAATTACATACCGAGGAGGCCACAAACTCCTTGTCCCTGTTGGTGACAATTGGATGACCTGGCTCAAGAATGTTCATCAGGTTTCACTTCTGCTTAATAACTCCTTTTTTTTGTCTGTCCCAAACTATATTCTTTGGGAAGAATCGCTAGATGTGGCCCACTTTGAGGGAGGAGAGTTATATATCACGTCTACAGGGTACAGAATCCAGACACTTTGTGCTGCATCAGAAGATATTGCCACCCTCACAAAATCATCACATAGTGGAGTGAGGAGAACATTCTTGGAGCTAATAAAGCATGAAAGGATAAGAAGTTTATAATATTGATGGGAAAAAAAGCAGAACAAGTTTAAAGAAGTTGTGCAGAGAATGTGAGCGCCTTCTCCCTGGGACAGGAGATCTCAAACTTGAGGGTGCCAGAGAATCTCCTGGAGGGCTTGTTGAGTTCTAATCTCTAAGTCCCGTCCCCAGAGTTCCTAATTCAGTAGGTCTAGAGAAAGTCCCAAGAATTGGCCTATCTAATAAGTTCTATGGCCATTCTGATACTTCTGGTCTGCAGATTACATTGGAGAATCATTGCCTGGGAAAATAGTTGCTGAGTTTGTGGAGAGGATGAAGAGTGACAACAGGGACCTCTGCCCCGTGACTGCTGGTTGGAATGAAAAATAGTGCAGCCACTTTGGAAGACAATTTTTAGAATTCTAACAAAACTAAACATACTCTTAAGATAGGATTAGGCAGTCCTACTCTGTAGTGTTTACTCAGGGAAGATGAAAATTTCTGCTCAGTCAAAAATCTGCAAAGGATGGTTTATAACATCTTTCCTTGTAATTGCCCAAACCTGAGAGCAACCAGGTTGACCTTCAGCAGGTGAAGGGCATCCAGACAATGGGGTATGATATGCTCCTAAAGCAAATGAACCACCAAGCCATTAGAAGACGCAGAGAAACCTTGAATGCACATTACTAAGTGGAATTCCCACTGCATGACATATTATAAGAGGAAAAACGATTGGGAAAGTAAAAAGAACAGGAGTAGCCAGGGGGAATTGGGGGTCAGGCAGGGATTACTAGATGGAGCATAGTAGACCTTAGCATTGCAAATAGACTCCACCTGTATGGTACTATAATGATGGATGCATATCTCTATATATTTGTGCAAATCTGTAGAATGTATAACACCAAGGGTGAGCACTAATGTGGGCTCTGGATTTGGGATCATTATGACGTGTCCATGTAGATTCAGCAGTGCCAAAAATGTGTCACTCAGATGGGAGAGGTTGGTGATGGAGGAGACTGCATGTAAAGGGCAAGGGGATGAGAGAAATCTGCATACCTTCTTCTCAATGTTGCCTGGATCCTAGTACTGCTCTAAAAATAAATAAATAGCACCGTGACATTTTCCTTAGTATTGTTAGAGGGACTAAATGAAATTAAGTGACAAGCATATGAACACTTTTATACATAACATTACTAATTTTTCAGAACACATTAAATTGGATTTAGCAAATAAGTAATTAAGGGATATTATGTTCATTTGGGAAATTGTCCAACTGTGGCATTTAGATTTTTGCAACATAATTACTTTCTAGAGTGACTTTTCTTGTAGACTATGAAAAGATGCTGAATATTTTTTAGCCCCATTTGGAAGAATGACCCCTTATACCTAGGACAGTAGGTATAAAATGAAATTCTAGGGTAAGGGGTAAGGTGAAAGATAGTTTCGTTTTTTGGAGCATATCCAATGATGTCTCTAGGTGAAGCATTTCCATTGTCCTTTTCTTTTTTTTTTGGTGCATTTTAATTATACCTCACCGTGAATGAAGTTCAGGGTGATAGAAACATATGCACAGAGTACTTGTATGTTTCCCTCCTGGCCCCATCCTACTCTCTCCCTTTCTCAATACATAATATTAAATTTGGCATTGATAACTTCATATGTGAATGAAGGATTATTTGAACTGTTTCCTTCCTCAAATCAAATGATTGGAATACGTGCAGCAAGTGGTGTTGGAAAAAGAGCACAAGGTTAGTGTTGGGAAACTGTGGTACAGAGTCTCATTTCATTTATTATCTATGAGATCAGGAAATATATATATATAAATATATATTTAAATATATATATTTAAATATATTAAATTATATATATATATATAAATATATATTATAATAACTGTAATGATATAAGAAGTAAATAGCCTAATATCAAAACACTTTGGGGCAAGTCAGAGTTTATTATGATCTCACTACATGCAATATGTCGTGTATATTCTTCATTAGGGATGGACCACACCTCAAACACCCAGGGACAATGCCATCAGGAGTCTTACAGTTCTTCTACCATGAGATATTTTCATACACACATACATATATATTCCCTTGAAAATTTTGTAACATTCACCTCTTATCTCAGACAACTGATAAACGAGAACCTTTCACTCTTTTTATTTTAGTCAAATGTTGATAACTATAAGACTTTACCATTCTAAGCATCTCTTGTCTCCATCCTTAACCCCAGGTCAGAATTCACACTAAGAGAAAATGTTGCATGGTGAAGGAGCTCTTTTCAAATATACTCATAACACTTTATGCTTAAATAATGGCTACTGGTAACCACACTCCAGTAAAATTCCTGAGACCATTTTTTTTTTTTTTTTTTGCTTAAATCTCTGACAGCATCTGGCCCGTGTACAAATCTCATGTAGAAGTAGGTGAGGACTGGCCAACGAGGTGAGGATATGCATCGTGTTGACAGATGGTTGGGAGAGCTTTTTCAATTACAGAAAGCACAGTGCTAATGAATAGAAAAGGCATAAATAGAAGCTTACTAGAAACAAGTGTCTTCTTTGAAGACTGTTGCTTGTGCCGTCACGGTGTGATCAAACCTACAAAACGTGAACAAAATAGAAAGACAGCAGTTCAAGCAAAAGCCTTCTTCTGTGAGCACACAGTTTTTAGTCTCATTTGGAATTTGAAAGGAGACATTTCTTCTAGGAAAATCTAGACAGTTTGAAGTATTTTTTTCCCTGTGAAAGAAAATTCTTCTTTAGAAATTTCCTTTCTAAGAAATGCTGGTGACAGTTTTTATTTTGAGTTAGATCAATGTAGTAGTACACTTTCTCCTCTCTCTCTCCCTTCCCCCTCCTCTTTCTTTTATCATGCACCTAGCCTAACATTTATAAACTTCCTGGTCTCTTGATTCATTGCTATGATTTGATCAAGCAGTTCTTTCTTCAACATTAAGCTTTTCTTTCTACTCTTGGAGACTGCACCCTTGCTGCAGGTGGAGATAAGGAAAGTTCAGAAGCTGAAAACTTTGAGTTTGCTGTTTGAAATAGTTGAGGATTTTCAAAAACAAAGGCTTTGGACTTGTCCTTCTATTTGGCCCCATGATTATGGGTTTTTGTTTGTTTGTTTCTGTTCTTGTTTTTCTTTTCTAATCAAGTGACCAACCCTTTCTGAATCAGTAGGGTCTCATTTTGAAAAGTGAATACTTCTTTTTGTTGTTGTTGTTATTCATCATATTTTATTATTTTTTTTAAATCAGAGTCATCTTACTAAGTTGCTGAAGGCCTTACTACGTTGCTGAAGCTGGCATTGAAACTGTGATCCTCCTGTCTCAGCCTCCCAAGTACTGGAATTACAGACATGCACCACCATTCCCAGGACAAAATGAATTTTTTTTTTTTTTTTGGTACTGGAGCCCAGGGACATTCGACCTCCAAGCTACACCTCTAGCCCTATTTTATTATTTTATTTTGAAACAGGGTCTCACTACATTGCAGATGGCCTCACTAAGTTGCTGAGGCTGACCACAAACTTGCCATCCTTCTGTCTCAGCCTCTCAACTACTGGGATTACAAGCGCGAGCTGCCATGCTCAGCACAAATGAATCTTTTTTAAGAAACATAAAGATTGAGGGTTTGTACAAAGGACACAGATGAAAGAGAAAAAAAATACTCAGCATCAAAACTCCAGGTTGGAACCCCAGCTTTACAGCATTTACATTTTTGGGCAATTACTAACATCAGTGAACCTCAGTATTTAAGTTCATACTATAGAAATAATAGCCAACATGAGAATAAATGGAAGGTAATGTATGTAGAGGCACAGAATGCATGGTAAATGTAAGTTTTTACAGGAATGCTGAGTGACAGGTTCTTTTCCTGTTAGTCCTCATCGCTCTCATTGTTCTTTGTTCATGCACTTTAAGTTGTACAGCACCTAAAATGATTGTTGATTTTTGTGGTAGTGGATATTGAGCCTAGGGAGTTTCCAGCTCTGAGCCACACCCCCAGTCCTATTTTACTGTTTTATTCTGAAACAGGGCCTCTCTAGGTTGCGGAGAGTCTCACTAAGTTGCTGAAGCTGTCCTTAAACCTAGGATCATCCTCTCTCGGCCTCCAAAATGATTGGATTACAAGTGTGCACCACAGTCGGGGAGCTGGGCAGGGGTACGGATGTCCTTGAGGTCACAGTGGAGGATGAGTGACAGGAAGTGTTGGCCTGCCAGACTGGAGGGTGGTGGGAAGGTGCAGTTTCCCAAGGCAAGTTCCGGTTCCAGGTCCAGGTGTTTGTTGTTAGGCTGTGAATGTGTGGTCGGAGATACGCATTAAAGAGGGTTCTGCTGGTTCCTAAGGACCCTCACCACACCTTGCCAGGTGACAGCAGCCCTGGTAGGTACTTATATGTCCCCCAGACCCTTGTCTTCTAGATCTTCCAAGGTCACCATGTCGTCCCTTTACCGGGCTACTGCTCTTTGTAGGAATAGCCTCCAGGCTCCAGGGCCATTGGCCACTTAGCCCTGTTTCCCAGGTAAGCTCTTTAAGTTGAGGTCACTACACTGTCCCTTTAATAGACAATTCAGACACACCTAGTGTTACTCTCCAATCCCAGGATAGGTGGTTTTCAGCATCCATCCCACAGGGTGCATGCTGGGATACTTGTTCTTGTTCTGCACCTTTCTGACTGGTGACTCCTTGTCTTTGGGCCTCTGCCGTGTTTCACGTGTAGGTCCATGAAGAGGCACCAGGTGCTGTGAGTCATCCAATTGAGGAGGATGAATCCCAGGAGGAGGCAGGTGGAGTGGGGACACAGCATGATGCAGACAGGAAGGAGGGAGAGCTGAGAGGGACAAGGCCTCCAAGCAGAGGCAAGACTGGACATCAGATGGCTCAGTCTCCTGCCTTAGCCAGGTCTTGGGCCAGAATCTTTGCAAGAGGCTCACAGGATGTGGCTGGGTTAAGGGAAGCCCATAAGGCAGGCCTAATTTCAGGGACCTGGAGCCAGTTATAAATGGCTTGAGATACCGAGACTAAAGGATCACAGGTTCAAGGCTAGCCTCATTAACTTAGTGAGGTAGTGTTTCAAAACAATAAATATAATCAGATTGGGGTAGTAGCAGAGAAGTAGAAGGGCCCTGGCTTGAATCCTCAGTACCAAACACACACACACACACACACACACACACACACACACACACACACACACACATTCTTCTGCTCAGAATTTGGGCAAACATTGCAGAACTGCAGCCCTCTCCTGTGGGCAGTCCCTCCTTTTTCATGATTTTGCCAGCTGCACAGGAGCTTTTATGCTTATTGTCTCACGGAATCCACTGTATATGGGCAGGAACAGAGTCCAGGCAGACATGTACAAAATCTGATAAGGATTCTGTCTTTCTTATGGATCTCAGTAAAATCTGACAGGTAAGATTAGCATTTTCAACAGACAATTGTTTAACAAGGATATCGGCTTCCACCTTATTTGTTAAGAGATAAAGTTGGCATTTTGGATCACTATACTCCCCTGTACCTACTAACATTGGCATTGTTATCTGGGAACAGGTTCGCTGAGATTTTTTAATTCTTTTCCTTGCCTGCTCTTCATATTCAGTTTTCCATAACAGATACTGCCCCATGGCAGACAAGATTTTGCAGTTTGTTGCCAATCAAAAGGAGTTAACCATTCAGAGGCTATAGAATCTATTAATTGTATAGTATAAGGAGAATTAGCCCCAAAGTCTCTGACCACATATTTTAATTCTTTTACTAATTTAAAAGACAATGGTTTCCATTGCGGAGCTTCCTCAGCCTCATTGAGAATAACAACGGGGAAAGCAAAAGTAAAATCCCCATTTTGCCTAGCCTCTGCCGCGGCTCCTAACAAACACAGCTGCTGGAAATATTTTGATTCTTTAATTTTTTGACTAGGAATTAATGGAGGATCCGTGGCATTAGTGGAAAGGTTTATGTCATCTGACCAGTTATCCTCCTCACGATATTTAGCTGTGGCTTCCTCTAAAGTCTGTTGCTCAATTAGGGACAGTGATTTATTTTTGGAGTCAGAATCTGAATTAGACTGATTACTATAAATAGAATGATATGAGGGAACCTCTGTCTTTATTGGAGGGGTTCCTTTTGCCTCCTGCAGTTTGGGGGCTAAACACACTGCTTCATGGGTAGGATCTAAAACATCTCTAAAAATGTTCCATGAAGTAAAAACTTCTGCAGGTACTCATTTAGGTCCGTGTAAAGAATAATAAGTTTTTATCTCCTTCCCTAATTTTATCCAAGTTTCAAGGCTTAAGGTTCCCTCCTCAGGGAACCAAGGAGCTATCTCTTGCAAAAATTGAAAAAATTGTTTTAACTCTTTGCGAGACCCAGAGATCCCTCTTTTCTTTATCATATGCTGAGCTATGTCTATAAAAAGTCTTCTTTCTTTGCTTTTAGCATGGCCCATCTTTAGTACTCTTTTTTTTTTTTTTTTTTTACTTTCAGAATGCTCCATCTTTAGTTGCTTGCTTTTAAAACGTTATCGCACCTCTTTTTTTTTTTTTTTTTTTCGGTACTGGGGATTGAACTCAGGGGCATTCTACCTCCGAGCTACACCCCCAGCCCCTATTTTTTATTCTTTATTTTGAAACCGAGTCTCACTAAGTTGCGGAGTGCCTCACTAGGTAGCTGAGGCTGGCCGTGAACCCGGATCCTCCGGTCTCAGCCTCCCGAATGCTGGGATTACAAGCGTGCGCCACCACGCCCGGCTTTAACGTTATCGCCCCTCTTTACCTGTTCTATTTCTAACAGGGGGTCTGCAGCACCCTTGAGCCATCTACCTATCTCAATCCTGATAAAATGAATGGGGGAATTTTGAATGGGGAAACTTACCTACTCAAGTCCGACGATGTTGGGTGCCAGAAGCTGGGGACCAGCCCTCGAGGCAGTGGGGTCGGGGGTCCCTCGACAGGTGTGGACTGAGACGAGGTCTCGAGAATACGCTCACACCCAATGTAGTGATGAAGCACATCTGTTTTACTTTTTGTCAGTCGTTATTTTATACTATTTTTTTTTTTACAATGAGGCATATAAAACAGGAATTTTTACAGACTTGTTTTTCCAAAGGTTATCCTTAACCAGTTAAGGTTACAACACATATATAAAAATTCTATTCCATTAGTTAAAATCTTTATACAATTTGTTTAGCCTCATTA
This sequence comes from Graphiurus murinus, assembly GCA_004027655.1. Taxonomy (NCBI): domain Eukaryota; kingdom Metazoa; phylum Chordata; class Mammalia; order Rodentia; family Gliridae; genus Graphiurus; species Graphiurus murinus. The sequence goes on from PVLC010001437.1 coordinate 40,147, forward strand.
AGCAGTGTTCTATCTTATCTCAGGTAGTTAGGGGGTTACAGGTGGGACCAGGTAGTAGCTATTTAGATTAACTAGTAAAGTCTGTTTCTAGACTAATGCTTGTAAAAGGTTAATGCATTGGATTGTCTCAAGGCACTGCTTATTTTCAGCTAAGAGATCAGTATCTGTCAGGCTACATGTTTCTAAGAAGTTTTCTTTCATTATTCATATAAAAGCAAAACCCAAATCACCCCAATTTTTCAGAATATAATAATGCAAAGTGGGATATGCCACACATTCCTTCTTTTCGAATCGTCTGCCTTCCAGGACTCCAGCAGACTGAGCCTTGCTCAAGATCCAGCTATTAAGGAGCTGTAGCAATTGGGAGAATTCAACACACCACTCATGCCACTAGACGATCTTCCAGACAAAAGATGAGTAAAGACTCTTTAGATCTAAAGAACATTATAAACCAAATGGATCTAAAAGACATATACAGAATACTTCAACCAGAAACAGCTGAATACATTCTTCTCAGCTGCCCATGGAACATTCTCCAAAATAGACCACATCTTGGGCCACAAAGAAAGCACTAATAAAGTCAAAAGTTGTAATATAATTCCTGCATCTTTTCAGATCACAATGGAATGAAAGTAGAAAGCAACAACAGAAAGACCAAAAGAAATTACATAAATATATGGAGACTGAATGATACACTCTTGAATGAGGAATGAATCAGAAGAGAAATAAGGAGAGCAATAGAAAAAAGTCCTAGAATTAAATTAAAATAGTGACATGATGTACTGAAATCTATGGGACACTTTGAAGGTGATGTTAAGAGGAAAATTCATAGTGCTGAATGTCTACATCATAAAAACAGGAAGTCACCAAGTAAATGAGCTAATGACACACCTCAAGGGCTTAGGAAAACAGGAACAGTCCAATCCCAAAGCCAGTAGAAAGGAATAAATAATCAAAATCAGAGTAGAAATAAATGAAATAGAGAATAAAAAAACCAATACATAGTTGACATTGTCAACCTTGAGAAGAGTTTTTTAAGGGATCATGAGCCGGGAATCCAATTACAAGGTTCAGAGAAGGAAAGTGGAGACAGGACCTAGAATAGGCTACTATTTCTAGGAATACTTTTATTGCTTTTTAGCAGGAGCATAGAAATTGAATGGTAGATTTAAGATGCTAGGGTGAGAGGAGAGAAATTTTAGACACAGAAGATATTAAATCCTGATTGTCATCTTATAAAACTGATACAGTTGAGGAAGAGAAGTTGATGAAGAGAAAGGGGAGTTTACAAGAAGAAAGCTATTGGATATGGTAGAGGGATGAGATTTAATATACAAGAAAGAAAGTTCACCTTTTCTTACAGGGTAATTAAATAGCATAAGCAAAGGGAAGTGAGAATATAGTAGAAGACAAAATTAGTAAAATACATCAGACTTCACCAACACAATCCACCAAGTTGAACTAACCAGTAATCCTAGAATACTCTACTCAATGGCAGTACAATATAGATTATTTTAAAATTTACATAGATAACTCAACAAGAAGGGAAACCATATGGGGAAAATAAAACTAATTTAATAGGCATAAAAGAACGGAAATCTTACAGTTTGTTCCCTGAGCACAAGAGAACAAAACTAAAGAAATAACAGAAAGTCATCTAGAAAATACTCTAAATATTTAAGAAAGTTTTAAAATGAACTTTAAAATTTAAAATCCAAGATTCAAAAAATAATCAAAATGGAAATTGGGAAATGTGGTAAACTGGAAGGCATTGAAAACAAAACTGTATCTAAATTTGTGTAATACAGCTAAAGCTTACTGGAAAATTTGTATGCATAAAGAGTTAAAATGTAAAACTAGAAAGGTCCAACATCAATAACTTAAATTTCCACCTTAAAATTTTAGAAAAAGTAGAGCAAAGTAAAACCAAGTTATGTAGAAGTAAGGAAATAATAAAAATAAAAATAAGAAAAATTAAAAGGACTAAATAATAGATCAATTAAATCAAAACTGGTTTACTAAAAAAGCAATAAATATGACTGATCTCTAGACATAAAAGAAGAGGAGATGCAAATAACCAATATCAATAATAAAAAAGAGCATTGTTGTCATTTAAACCATCAATTTTTATAAACAACTTTGTGTCAATACAGTTAAACCTTAGGTGACACAGACAGTCTTCAAATAGCACAAATTTAGGAAACCAATAGGAAATCTTAATAGTTCTATATTTATTAAATATATTGAATTCCTAATTAAAATTTCCCCTCAAATACAAGGTGAAGACAAAATGTTTTTCTTGGTGATTTCTTTCTTTCTTTCTTTTATTTTTTATGGTACTAGGGATTGAACCCAGGGGCATTCTACCTCTGAGCTACATCCCCAGCTCCTATTTTATTCTTTATTTTGAATCAGGGTCTCACTAAGTTACAGAAGGCCTCACTAAGTAGCTGAGGCTGGCGGCAAACCTGTGATCCTCCTTTCTCAGCCTCCTAAGTACTGGGATTACAAGCATGCACCACCATGCCCAGGTAAGAAAAAACAATAATAATGTTATGCAAAATATGTCCATGCAGAAGAGATCACTTCATAACTAATTTATTAAACCTGTATTTGTGTTTTTGAATCATAAAGGACATTATTTAAAAAAATATAGCTATTGACCAAACTCCCTTATTGAGAATGAAAACTTTGTGAAGTTATTAAAAACTAACCTTTTCCAATTATTAGAAAACTATATCTAGCCATATATGTGTATTATTATGATCAAATAAGCTTTATTCCATGATACGTGAAGTTTGATTTAATTTGCAAAAACTAAGATAATTAGAGAGCTCACTCAATTATATGACCATCATTAAGATATTCCCTAATTTGTCCACAGATAAACTTACCTGTACAGTTATGCATCTCCTCTCTTAGACCTTGGCTCACCTACTCCCCGATCTGACCATCTGGTCACATCTCCTTCTAACCCAACTTGCTGGGGTTATCCATAACCTTCCTTGTTATGCTCTTCATCTAGCTGGAGGCTGTGCCTGACTCACAACAGTTTCCTCAGCACACAGATTGCCCTCCCTCCAGGAAATTCATATTTCTCAGTTTCTCTCAACCTTGGTTACCTGAACTTATTCATTTTATAAATCGATGTTTTATGGTGACAGGTTAACTACATATAGCCCTTATCTTCTTGCAACTCACAGCCTTCTTGTTTTCTGGGTCTTGTCACCACCAAAAATTCTGCTAGGTTCATACTATTGAACTAAAAAAATATAAGGATCTCTACCTACATCATCTCTTCTCTCTCTCATCTTCCAACTTTGCTTTTAGTAAAACTTTTCTAAAAGTAAATTTTTGAGGCATCAGAATCTCAAACTCTTCATTTTCTCTTAATCTTTAACCCATTCATAAGGATTGTTAAGGTAAATATGAAGCCAAAAGAAAGTGCGAAGAAATTTTCCACAGTGTAGAAAACACTTGTGCCTAATAGAAAGAACCAACCTGCTCAGAAAGAGTGGGCAGAAGAGGAATTCTGCATTTCCTGTAGTCCTCCGAAAAGAAAGCTGCTACTCAATTTTCTGCTTCATCTTCAACTATGTTTCTTAGCTAGCTGAGATTTATTGAGGTGTTATGAGGAACCTGGTGTTTATCTTAGAACTAACAGACATAATCATATTTAATTCTCTAAAGCAATAGATTAGAGTATGTTTTCTGGGTCCCTGGGAGCGTCAGCATCCCCTGGGCTCTCGTAGAGATGTGAATGCTGGCCCTGCTCCAGCCCTGTAGAATGAGATACTCAGCCAGAGCACAGGCACAGCTGTGTGCTTTCTCACCGCCACTGGATGGAAAGATCTTTAAGTTTCATCTGGATCCGGGGCACTTTGGCTTATTTCAAATAAGATGCAAATGCCAAAGGATTTAATATTTTATTGACTTTTTTTTTGTACTGGGGATTGAACCCAGGGGCATTCTACCTATGAGTTATATCCCCAGCCCCATTTTTTATACTTTATTTTGAAACAGGCTCTCACTAATTTGCGGAGGGCCTCACTAAGTGGCTGAGGCTGGCCACGAACCTGGATCCTCCAGTCTCAGCTTCCCAAGTACTGGGATTACAAGCGTGTGCCACTATGCCTGCTTCTTTTTATTGAATTTTTATTTTTTGTTATTCCTATCACTTTCTTCAATACCTCTGGTAGCTCCTAATTACATCATGGTATACGCAAGCCCCAAGCCCCAGCAAGAAACAGCTGGCTTTGCTCTTAAAGCTTTTGAAACCACTTTGCCTGATTGTATTTCTACTTTAGTGTAGATGAAATATCATGAATACACCTATTTCTGACCTTGCGTTGCAAAACAAGGACAGTATATATTTTATTTTTAAACTCTTGTGTAAGCTCTTAGAGTTTAATTAGCATGGCACTTTGAGCTGCCAGTTTTAAGTAACCAAATGTACTCTATGTGTGTTTTCACTTGTGATAACCAAACACTTGTAAAAGTAGATTTTGAGTCCCCTCTAAATACATTTTAAATGCCCAGTTAAAATAATTTTTTGAGAAGTAGCTTATGTAATGTAGTAAAGTTAAATCTTGACAAATCCCATTAAAATAATAACAATACAACCTGATTTTATAATATAGGAATAAAACAAAACATGTTATAAGCAGATCTTTCAAGTGAATTTTACATAGGAAAAATAAGTTAACAAAAATAATAAATCTATATTATGGGGCATTTTAGAATTGTAAGCAGTTTCATTAGTCTCTTTTGCATTTCTTGCTTTCACCATGCAAAAGCCAATTGAGAGGTTATAGAAACATACGACTTTTCCAAAACTTTGTGCTGCTTAGGATTAGAAGATACTGAAAATAGAAAAAAGGCATTTCCTTAACAAAATACCAAAACAGTTGACAACAGTAGAAAATGGGCTGCTTGTAGTCCCTGCTGTCCTTCATTATAACTAAAATAATTTTGCCTTTAATAAATAGGAATTTAGTGATGAAATCAATTCTAGGATTTCAGAAAAAATAATTCTAATGAATTTGCTACCAATAATGATAGCAGTTTAATCAGTACCTTAGAGTTATATTGTCAGATTACTAGAAAAAATATGTTTATATACATTCAAGTAATCCCAGCTACTCAGGAAGCTGAGGTAGGAAGATTGCAAATTCAAGGCCAACCTGGGTAATTTAGCAAGACTCTATCTCAAAACAAACAATCAAAAGGACTGGGGGTGTAGCTTAGCAGAAAGCATTTTCCTAGCATGTGCAAGGCCCTGGGGCTCAATCCCCAGAAATCTCTCTCCAAAAAATAAGAAAAGAAAAAAGGAAAGTTAAAAAAAATACTAACAGATCAGGTCTTTGACAATTCACATATACATAGTTAAAATATCTATTTGATGCAAGATATTCCTATAATGGGCAACCTATTCTTACTTGTGTTTTTAAAGGTGGATTCTATCGACAGATGAATGGATTACAAAACTATGGGATATGTACACAATGGAATTTTACTCAGCCATAAAGAAGAACAAAATCATGTTATTTTCTGGCAAATGGATGCAACTGGAAAACATTATGTTAAGTGAGATTAGCCAGTCACAAAGAGTAAAAAAGCATATATTCTCCCTAATATGCGGATGCTAGGGAGAAGATGGGGCATAAGAGGGTCTCCAGATGAAAAAGGAGAGACCCTCAATAAGCAAAGAAGTTGACTTAACCAAAGGGGGTGTGGGGGGACACCCTAATGCACATGATGTACTTTCACAAATATATCAAGGTCAATCACTAAAATGAACTTGAGAAGGAGGGAGGGCAAGGGAGTGGGGTGGGAATTGGGGAAGGGGTTAAATGAGAAATGTGTGCATATATGCCTTTATCAGCTTGTACCTAACAAAGATGTATGATTACAATGCACCAAATATTATATAAAAAAATATTTAGCAAAAAAAGTGTGTCACAAACTTAGACTTCCCCTTAAAGCCACAGGGAACTTCATGATAATTCATGTCTTTTCAAGTTTCCTGGTGAGTTGTCTGTGGCTTTGATCTCTGTTTCACACAGCATTCTCTTGCAATCCAAAATGCCCGGCCACCACAATGTAGAGGAAGGAAGATTAATTTGCTCGCAGTTCTGAAGATTTAGGTATTCAGTCCACGTTAGACCAGGTTACACTGGTAAAGCTCAGGGCATGTTGTCCAGAGAGAGAGAGAGAGAGAGAGAGAGAGAGGAGAGAGAGAGGGAGGAGAGAGAGAGAGGAGGAAGAGTAAAGAGAGGGAGAGAGAGGGAGAGAGAGGGAGAGAGAGGGAGAGAGAGGGAGAAAGAGAGAAAGAGAGAAAGAGAGAAAGAGAGAGAGAGAGAGAGAGAGAGAGAGAGAGAGAGAGAGAGAGAGAGAGATTGCGAGAGAGCTAGCAAAAGCCCAAACAGAAAGGGCTCTTCTCTTACTTCACAGGAGACAGGAAGCAAAAGTGTCAGGATAGGGGAGGGGGCACTTTATATTATCCACAAGGCCACAGTCCCAGGAGCCCCTTCTTGGCCACCAAGCTCCACCTCCAATATGGCTGCCTCGTCTCCATGCGATCTAGGCGGACATTCTAGATGCAAAATGGTAACAATCCGGTTTATACAGTGGGACCCTGTCACTGAAGGTCCTCACGCAGCAGGCCCCAAGTGACTGCCAGTGCTACCTTCTCAACCCCTCATGGGCCTGTGGTGGGATTCTACCTGCCGTCCCAGAACAGCTACCCACAGCTACTGTGTGTCTTCCCCAAGGAGAGACCAGAACTTTGCAGGTTCCTGTGGTATAGTCTTCTGCACAGGACCCAGGCCTACGTTGCTTCAGTACCACCGTCTGGTCCCAGCTTTGCTTTCCTGGCAGACTCCCTCTCTGAAAAACCCTACCAAGCTATCTGCTTGCCTGTCTTTGTTTCTTATCTTTATTCTACATGGAATCCTCCCTTCCCTTTTCTTCTGCTAAAACACTCCAAATAATTTTTAAAGTGTCCACCCCACAGTGTTGCTATGGAAACTGTCTAAGTTGTGTTGAATAAACTAATGATCACTGATTAGATGAGGTTTTTTTTTTTTTTTTTTTTTTTTGGTGATTATTAGCAGTATTTTTCAGGGGGCTTGTTAAAGTCTTAGACCGTTTCTTCAGCAAGAGAATGATTCTCTTCCATGGAATGGCCTCTGCTCACTGTCCCTCTCTTGGCTCCATGGATTCCTCTGGGTCAGAGGTCACAACATGGATCCCTTCACCCTTTCCCCTTCCCTTGCCCATTGAAGTCAGAGACAACAAGTAATTACACTCAGCATTTGAGGACTTGATTCCTCTCCCATGTCTGAGCTTCTCCTCCACAGCTCACTTCATGCTTCTGTTTCTCTTCTCTTGGTTCTTTCCTTTCCTTCCTTCCTTCCTTCCTTCCTTCCTTCCTTCCTTCCTTCCTTCCTTCCTTCCTTCCTTCCCTCCCCTTCATTGCAGGGCCGATGTGGTGGTTGCATGTGTGACACAGAGAAGGTGGTGGAGGATGCAGGTGTCGGCACTGGGGAATCCTCACACCTCTTCTCCCCCCAGCTGCAGCTCTGAAGCAGAGGAAGTTTGGAGGTCTCTGAGAAGTGTGGAGAGTTTTTCACTTTCCTTCTAACTCATTCCATAGTATCTGATGTCGACAGCACTCAGTTTTTCAAGGTGAAGTGAGAAGAGGCAGAGGAAGAGCTGAGCCCTGCAGCTTCTACCAGTGTGGACTTTGGATCCCGTTAAAGTAATAATTCTAGTTTTAACAGACAGAGGGAGAGAAAATGAGGATTGAGACATATTAATGTGGTGATTGGAAGCAAATAAATCCTGTTAATATTTGATAGCACACCAGGAAAGTGGTTTTTTTTTTTTCACCTCTTTGATGACCAGTTTATAATTGAGAAAAGGATAGTATTTCAGAGTTAAAAGCTAGAAGCTTTGACTCTTTTTAAAGTGCTATGCGTTCTTGTCTAGATAGAGAAGTTTCAGCAGAATGTCTCCTAACCAGGGAAGGACCTCAATGATTTCAAGAGGATTGTTAACCAGCTATAGGTAGATAAACATCTGCTGCAACTCCTTGCCACAGCACACAGCTCCTGAGCCGCAGGTTGGAAAATGGGGACTTTTGTACTAAAATGTCATCTTGCTTTGGGATTGTGAATGGGAAGCTCTTATTGGAAGTTTGAGGGAGGCACGTTAGATAGGTGGGTACCAGGATAATTACAAATTTAGGGTGGCCTGCTTTTCTGACCAGCGGCTGCTGTTATCCGGAGGTCACCAGATGTTCTGATGCTGTAAATATAAAGAAAAGTCACTGATTAGAAAGTCTTATGACTCATGTCTTTTTAGTTCTTTTTTTTTTTTTTCTTTTCTTTTCCAGAAATAGCTCACCCTGCAGTTAATCCTTAGGATACAAAAGACATTTTTTCCTCTGAGAAGAGGGGAAGATGGCAAAAGATAGCTTTTCCTGGAACCATGCTTTCTACCTGTTAGGTGGCTTCAGGCAAAAGTGTCATCTATGACAAAGCTAGTGAGGGACTCATGCTACATTGATCAGCTGCGTGACCTCTCCATTAGTGACTTTTACAATCAACTTAGAGCAAGTGGAGCTAGAGGTTTTATAAATATTTCCCTGTCAGTTACAATCTGGCATGGAATGCTGGTGTTTCCTTTGACTTCCAAAGGGGCTACCTAGGACAGACTAGAGGAGACAGGAATACCGCAGAGGGAGTGAGGAGGCTCCCAGACACCTGGGCTTCTGGATGAAGACAAGGTAATTATTGTGTGTGTGTGTTTGCTGCATATGGATTTTATGAATCATTAATGAAGATCTGTCAAATATGTTCCTCAGTCTCTTTGTAAAGAAACTTCAGTCTGGCATCTTAATTTTTCTTTGTTAAGTGGAAAACCTAACTCTGTTAATCTAGTCCAAATGAATTATTATGGAAAGCCCAGTTTCTAGAAATAAACAATAGGACAATTCATAACTATTCCACATCTCCCTTCTCCTCCCCTCTTTCCATGGCAGTGCTGGGCCAGGGTGAGTGGGGTTCCACATCGCCTGGTGTCAGAGAGAAGGGCTGATTTGGAACTGTCCCCTCTCTCTGCACCCTCCCCATAGGATGTGTTCCGTTTCTTTCCTTCTGTTCACGGTACTTGTGGCTCATGTCGGTGGTCCTGTCCAGGTCTACAGCTGCAAGACCCAGCCCTCTCCACACCCCTTTTATGGCCAGGTGTCCGGTCCTGCTGCCTTCATAGAGCTGTGCTCCTGCAAGACGGGGCGCAGGACCCCTCACGTATGCTCTCCACCCCTCACTGAGAAAGGGTACCTTCCAGGAGCCCAGCAGCACCCTGTCCTCCATCCTCCGATCCCGCTCTTGTCAAAGATTTAGTGCTGCAACTTCATGAGCCTCTCTAAATGGCTCACATCACCAGCACAGGCCCTATCTGCTGAGTTCTTTGTGCATTGAAATATCCACTTGGGAACATAACTCTTTGTTTTATGATGCGTAATTTTCCTGCTGAATTAATGAATGTCACTAAATCAGTGGGTGGAGGCCGTGAATTAATAAGAAAAATGAGGGAAAGAAAAAAGCTCACTTTCCTCTCACAGTCCACAGAACATTTACACAAGGAGCAAAACCTTGACTCGCTATCCACAAGTCTCTTTCCAACGGTCTCACTGTGAAGCATTTGTCTAAGAGAGATGGAAACTTATTTACACCAAGTCTCCTTTACAAGAATATTCAGATCAGCTTCTTAATAGTGCAAATGTGGAAATTACACAGATTTTTTAATAGAAAGTAGAAAACCATGTTGGAGTATATTTTGAATGAAATACAACTAAGCAATACAAAAGAATATACTTCTCACAAATACTCATAATTTTGGAATGGCAAAAATATTATAATAAAGGAGAAACAGAAAGAGAAGAAAAAAGCAAGGGGAGAAAACCATGCATATATGAAGTTCTAGAAATAACAAATTTAATATCCAGTAACAGAAATAAAAACTCTTGCTACCAAGAGGTGATGTTGGCTGGTGAGACAGGGATTGATTGGAAAGGAATACAAGAGAACTTTCTAGAATTATTGGAATATTCTTTCTCTTAGTTGGGATGGAGGTTATATGGGTGCACCATTTGTCAATCAAAATGTACCTAAAAACATATAAATCAACTATATAGCAATTAAAAGTGAAAACATTTCATATAAAGCCAGGTGTGGTGGCACATACCTGTAATCCCAGGACTTGGGAGGCTGAGATAGGATTGGAGATTTGAGTAGTCCAGCCTCAACAACTTAGAAGACCCTTAACAACTTAGCAAGATCCCATTTCAAGATAAAAAGAGACGTAGCGGACTCCTGAGTTCAATCCCACTATTTTCTATGCCCCCCCCCATTCATTTATGTTAATATTTTCTTAAAAATTGGCAAGAGTCAGATCTTTAATGGACTAATACATGGTTTAATAGACCATTAGTAAACTGTGCTGCTCAGACTTCATCTTCTAGGATGGAGATGTGTCTAGTGTTGGAAGCTGAAGCCTGCTCCCTGCTCCCGTGCATACGCCTCTGTGGAAGGCAACCCCAGTGTTCCCCCAGTGTGGAGAACAGCCAGTGAGCCTTCAGCTAACGTGAGGTCCCGACACAAAAAGAAGGGCAACGTGAGGTGCAAGAGGCAGACTCTTTGGACGGTATTTGATGGCAAGACAATTGACGGAATATTTGCAATGGAGGGAGGGAGGAAGATGGAATGGTTCCCATCTGGTCGTTTGGTGGGCTGGGTGAAATGCTAGACTGGAAGTAAACCATGAGCTTCAGGGAGTGAGGCCAGAACTAACATGAGATAGCAAGATGCAAACGGCCAGCAGCATCAGAAACTCAGTGATCAAAATAAAAACAGGCTCAGAGGAGGGGCATAGTTGAGTGTAAAGATCACGAACTTAGTTTCAGAAATATTGACTTTCACGTGTGAAGGATGAGGTGCAATGGCACCAAGAAATTTGACTTTAAAATTTTGGGCAGCAGCCAGGCATAGTGGTGTATTCGTGTGATCCTAGTACTTGGGAGGCTGAGACAGGAGAATCACAAGTTTGAGGCCAGCCTTAGCAACTTAGCAAGGTCCTTGGCAATTTAATGAGATCCTGTTTCAAAGTAAAAAATAAAAATAAAAAAATAAACAGGGCTGGGGGTGTAGCTCAGAGTTAAAATGATCTAGGCTCAATTTCCAGTATTGTGCATGCTCGTGTGTGTGTGTGTGTGTGTGTGTGCGCACGTACATTGAGCACCATGTAAGTTCTATTCTTTTATATATTACAGAAGGAGGACAGGATGAAGTGACTCATAGAACAGCTAGCCTTAACATAATGGGTTAGTTGACATTATATATGATTTTATTTTTCTGAAGCAATTTTTATAAGAGGCTCATTGTGGTCTGTGGCCCAACAGGTAAGAATTACTCAAGTGTATTTTGTGGAAGCAGGGTAAAGGCGAGGGAGATTACATGCAAAGAGCTGACTTGTTTTCAGTGAAGTAGGAAACAAGGTCGTTTGAAAGTGAGCAGCAGAAATGAATTAAGGAGACAGAAGAAAGTGGGAAGGGTTTAGAACAGTCACTGTGGAGAATCAGAGTTGACTCAAGATTATTAAAGCGATGGGTGAGTACCATTGAGGGCTTACTGAGCAAGTCCAAAAGCAAAATGTCTTTTAAAAGACTTTCGTGCCATGGCCCCATGATTAAATAAGTATGTATCCTCTCAATGTGACATCTTTTAGGTCAGATGTGTTTGTTCATTTAAGATGATTTGCTTCCCAAAATTGCATCAGATAATTTTATAGTTTGGACTTGCATTAGGATGATAAGCTCCAATAATGTCTTTCTATTCGAGAGTGTTTTAGTACCCCCCAAAATGTTGACATTAAAAATCCTTAAACACTTGATATAGCAAACAATTTCATTGAACTAAACTCTTCACCAGTCCTCCAAATGTCACTGATCAAAGCCTGCGGCATTAGGGATTTTAGCTGAAAGTAAGTAGCACCCTGAAGCAAGGAAGATTCTAGAGCCATCAAACCATAATCCTCTCTGAAAATATGGGATTCCATTGCTTTGTCAAAGTTGAGAGGTATGGTTTTACCAGGAAGTAGATAAAGGTATCAGAAAAAATGTGACACAAGGTAGCAAGTCAGAGTTCACTTTATTAAGTGGAAAGCAAAGAAGTTTTGCTTGGTTTAAGGTACTCTGATACCTAAAGAGGCTTATAAAATAAAGTAAATGGATTCTACTTTTATCAGATATAAGTGATCTTACTGTATATGTCAAATTACCTCACTAAGAATGGGGTAGATTTCTGCTAATATTTCCCAGCTATGTCTTGAGTACCTGATATTTACCAGGCCATACTTGCTAATAAAATGCATTCATGTAAAAAATAATACATTATGATGCTGCAAATAGGTAAGAACTTTATGGGACTAATAAAAAATAAATATACAGAATATCAAAATAGTTATATGCCTAGTAAGGAGTGAGACAAAACACCAGAGATATTTCATAATTTCACATTTTAAATAAAGCATCATACACATACATAGGATGTGAGAGATATAGTTTTAACAGGAAGAGAGATTACTGACATGTTTATTATTGACACACAATAACATAAGTGGCAAAATAAATTACTTTCCTGATACAACTTAGTATAAGTGAAATACAAGCCGGGTGTGGTGGCGCACGCTTGTCATCCCATCATTTGAGAGGCTGAGACCGGAGGATCCAGGTTCGCGGCCAGCCTCAGCTACCTAGTGAGGCACTCAGCAACTTAGCAAGACCCTGTTTCAAAATAAAGAATAAAAAATAGGGCTGGGGGTATAGCTCGGAGGTAGAGTGTCCCTGAGTTCAATCCCCAGTGCCGCGGAAAATAAATAAATAAATAAATACAGACCATGAACAACAACAACAAATTGCTGACTGACCAAGAGGTAGAGCAGTAGGAAATTTCATGCAATGCAAATAGGAATGCAGAGGGGTGTAGCCACTTTGGAAGATGACTTGGCAGTTTCTTATCAAACATGCTCCTATCGTATGATTCAGGTGTTGTTCATTATTTACCCAAAGGAATTGGAAAGTTAATTCTATACAAAGAAATGTTCACAGAGATGTTGATAGAAGCTTTAATCATAGTTTCCTAATCCTAGAAGCAACCACAATTTCCCCAGCGGTGAATGGACAGATATAGCGTGCTCAATCCAGATAATAGGATATGTTTAGTGAGCTACCCAGGCATGCAGAAACATGGGGGGAGATTAAATACATATTCCTAAGTGAAAGAAACCAGTCGTGGGACATTCTAATTTCAAACCATAACAGTGGGTATCTGAAAATATACTTAATTGGTATATTCATAAGCAATAGGCAGTTTTTCATTTTAGAAACTTGATATTCTTCTAAACTACCTCCTATCAATGTGCTATGAGTGTTCAAAAAGAAGCTGCCATATTTCCCCTTTGGACATCTACATTCTTTACAGCCTTTGCTGTAAAGAAAGACTTGGATGGAAAGTAAGTCGTTGGGTGGAAGTGCCATTTAGTGAACTGTGTTTGCAATTTCCTAAATGGCAGCCACGAGGCCTCAACCTAATTATCGCACCTCCCTAAGTGATGGGAACATTTCCACTAATCAGGGCTAGCTAACGTGTTTATGTATTAATGTCATTCCTAAGAAAAAAGCACTTTAATTAAAGGGTAAGTGTATTTGAGGACAGAGGAATCATCACTGACTCTAACCATGTTTTAGTCTCTGGGGTCCACTTTCTTTGCATTAAATAACAAAAGAGTAATGTGTTCTGATCAGTGAATTTCATTAATGTTACACTGCAGTAAACAGGAAGAGCAGCTGCTGCCTGTTCACATACTACAAACACTTTCTTGCAAAGTCATTAAGAGGAGCAGCACTTCTGGTGCATTCAATGCAGGCTGTAGACGCCACGTGAAGTCTGTGGCTAAGCCTCCCAAGCCAAGTTGAGTATGCAGAGTTGACAGCCTAATGGTCGTCTCGACATCGTCTTTTGAATGATTGCTATTCCATTTATTAAATGTACAGGCTGGGAAAAATTGTTTAACTTTGCATATATATCTCTCCAATGTTCCCTCATCTTTCTTCTGGCTCACTGATTATCCCACTTAAGATATTAAATCCAATATGAGTCTAGTTTCTGAGGTGTGTTCTCCTACTTGAAGAGTCTGAGGCCCTCCATGCCTCTATTAAGTTGAGCAGAAAGATTTTATTAGATACTTGAGATTTCTCTCCTCCATCAGGGTACTTCCCTGGAAATTTCAATGCTGCTCCAGTTCCTAAAAGGGTGTATGCCTCTTGATCAGACCACTTAATTGTGACTAGTTTCTTTAGTACATCTTTTATTTCTGCAATGGCCTCCTAACCCATTGTCACTAGATTAATGATGTTGGCTAAGTGTCTAGCCATATCTTGAAGCTGGAATGATTCATCTTCATTTGTATGTCATTAGAGGGAAGAGGCTGGATGCTTCACCCTGTGTAACAAGCTTCCAGGACTTTCTCAATATCTCCCATGTCTTCGCTCCTGGGGAAGACAGTTTAACTTTCTGATTTCTTAGCTTAATGGTATTTAGAACCTTCAAGTATATTCCAAATAACCAAGGCAGAACTTCTTCCCTCTTCTTTGGGTGGTTTTCTCTAAAACTTGCTTCTGCTTATCACCTGCTCCACATATTAAATTGAGGTATCATCAGTCAAGTAAAGTAGTGACTGAGTCTCCGGGCATATGTGGGAGTGGGTTGGGACCTTAAGGAGCTTGTTTTCACCCTGGATAGGTGAGTGTGACACAAGGCAGCTGAGCTAGGATCATAGGTTTATTTGAAACAATATTATTCCAATATTGCTAAGAAAATAGAGGCCCTGTACATGACATCATCACATCAGAAGGTACAGATTTCACTAAGAATAAAGGATACTGGTGTTATTTATTTTTAGTGGAAAATTATAGTGCCCTTCTCTATGCTCTTGCACTTGGTTTATCTAGAGCGATAGTGGAACATCTTCAGGGTTTCAAAAGGAATGAGAAAAAGTTGTCAGCCTACTTCCAGGGTAGCCTGGAACCAGTTCAAAGACACTTCCTTCACATGGATTCATTAACCCATATAACAAGCTAGTCCAGATACCACATGGGAGGCAGGAACTACACCAGGGTGTGAAGTGAGGGCAGTTCCAGTTTCAGGGATGCGCTGGAGTGTAGCTGCTAAACAGGAGTGGGCAAGGTTGCTGCAACTTACTTGAATGCAGCCAGTTTACTGCTTTCTACACTTCAATACAAGCATGTCTGTCTATTCAGTGAGAGCCATAGAGTGTTTAAATGCTCTCATAGAGTGTTTAAATATATAAGTATACCAACATTGATGGCCTTAAACTTCTAAAGTATAATTAATTACTACATGCCTAACTCATTACAAATTATTTTTTCTTCTGAAAAGTCATGTTATTTTGCTTCACTTTCATTTTTTTTGTAAAAAGAGAAAAAAAATATCAAAACCTGCATTTATATATCTGTGACTGCCAAAATCAAAACAGGAAAAAATGCCATCCTGGAAGTTTAAAATATGGGTCCTTGTCCCAAGTGTTATATTTAACAACCACTTGATTTTTTTTCCAACCATAAAATGAGGCTATTAAACATCATGACTCTGAATATTTCTTTCATCTTTAAAAGTCTATGCTTCATTTTACCTAATCATGAACTTGTAGCCAGAAGATAGATCTTTAGAGATGTATTAATCTAATTAATATAAACATTAAGTAAGATATTGCACATCTTGTAATCATAATGCTCAATATACTGAGGTGTCGAGGAATAATTATTTTCCTTTTCTCATTTTAAATTTACAAATTTATTTCAGACTTTGATCATTTAAACCCCTTGGCACTAACTCAGACACACACATACACACACACACAGATGTCCTCAAAGAGGTCAGCAGAAGACTGTCTCCCTGTAATTTTGTGGTCAGGTTATTACTTAGAATTAGCACCAGATTTTGGCTTTGTGTGAACATATATTCAACCATGACTCCTGCTATCTCATGAAAGCCTTTTAATCCAGAAAAAGTTTTTTTCCCCCCAATCTGGGGCATAGTATGGTAATGTGATGAAACTGTAACCAGTGATCCAACCAGAAAGTATGAATGATGACGCAGGACTCAGAACATTCTGAATCACTTGTATTCTACACGAGAGAGAAATTATGTATAGAAAATGCCCAACCTGGTAGTTGTGCCTTCCTACCAGAACCCATGCCCTCCACAGTCATTTCCATTGTACACCCAATGGAGATGTCACATGCAAATTCGAAATGACAGAACTATAAGCACTAACATGCTACCAGTGCATGGGTGCATGTTCAATGAAAGCAAGTAGGTCCTACAGATGAACATCTACCCCCTCTGTGCAAATAAGAAAAAACAGAATATTGCAAATATATACCAAGAACACTGAACTTTAAAAGTAAGATATTTGAATAATAGAAAGAGAAAATAATTGTGTAAAAAATAAACCAACAAAGCATGGTCTGTGAAAAATATTGATTCAATACAGATGGTCTACAAACCAAATAGCATCAGTCACTGAAAGGGGCCGTGGTGTTATAAAAAGAAGAATGCTATAGAAGAGCTTACTTCAGAGATATCTCTTTTGGCTTTGTCTGCAAATGGTCTCAATTGATTACTTTGTTAAGAGGAGATGAAATGTTTTAAGCCAGAATAACACCTAATCTTTTCAGATGTATCCATGTGCAATTTTGACTTAAGCTCTAATAAGATGCATGTGGTTATTACTCTTTAATACTCATTCAATATCGATAGGATTCTTTTTATAATAAAAAAATCAATAGAAGGTAGGTTTCTGACATGTTGGACCACCAATATACAACTGATGTCAACATTTGCTCCCAGAATTGATAAATTAGGATCTCCATAAAATGTAGTCCATTCTGATTTCATCACATGTAAAATTCAGTCATTTATAATCACTAAGATGTGGATTATTTAACCTTACTCCAGAGTTTCTGAGATCCAAGCTAGGCTAAGAATAACTATTGTGAGCTTCTTGCTACATCTGTTCAATAAAATACACAAACTTTACAAACTATACACATTTTTTTCATTAAAGGTTTTATACACTCTATAGACACTTACTCTATATTAATATTTATTGAATATTATGAGACATAGCAAATGAGAGGAAATTTGATACCTCTCATTTATCTCTGCTAAGCCAAGACAAACACACATTACACTACAAATCACTGGCTTTGTGTGAAGCATAACTATATATAAAACATCTGCTAGAGGATTTTCTTTTGTGATCAGTAATCCTGTCAGGTCCTCTTTGGATCAAGAGTGGTTGGTGAAGATAAATAAAAATAATGCATACACATTAACTCAGATATGGGAGCAGATGAGAATGTTCACTACCAGTGCTCATTGTGTTTAGAAACTATTTTATCAGCAAAGCAACTTCAGAATACCCCTCGAAGGAAAGATAATGACAGAGGGTTTCATGTTGATCATAACTAACTCAAATGAACCATTTATGCAGAATTCACAATACTTTTTAAAGACCTGCCTACTTCAAGTACGGAATTTAGAATTGATTGTCGAATTGCAAATAGGCTGTCTTGTCGAATCAGTTATGAATTGGTTATAAATATACTGCACAGGCTGACACTAGTTTCCAAAATCATAGCACTTGAAAGAGGATTTGTAAATAAGTGAAGGGCCTTAAATGGACATATGGGTAAAATATTAGCTAGAGGTGATAAGCTGCAAAAAAGAAAAATCTTAGACTTTCTAATTAGGCTAAATAAAGTTCATTATCAACCATGCCAATAGAGAAGATATCTCACATTCTCTTCTCATATTCATTTGGATGTCTGTATGTAGGGCAAAATGCTGGTAAAATATAAAAGAAAACAGTGTTTATGTACCTGTGGTAAAGAAAAAATGTGTTTGTATTCACATAAAGGGAACACCATGAATAATATATTTCTTGGTATAAAATAGAAATAATTAATGAGAAGCTAGGTGATAAAATTCATTGCTAAGTTTGTATATTGACTTCCAACTAATTGAAGAAAAAATTGATATGGAATGGCAAAATACTCTGAGAACTCTGGAAAAAGTGTTAAGACCCAATTTCCAGATAAAAAGACAAGATGACTTTGACAGTTCTAAAATAGTTTCCCTTTTCTTCTTTTGATCTCAGCTAATTGTTTAGCCAAATCTCATTGTTTACGTTAGTGTAAGAATGTGGATCTGTGCCCATCAAGTTAAGTAAGGCTACAGATGTGAAAATTGAACAACATACATTCTCTCCAAAATGGTATATATAGATATGTAGAATTTCAGGTAGTCAGGTGCCAGGAAGTTTGGTAATGACCAAGCTAGAATACTGAAAGATAAGCAAGCTCACCAGAAATGGTAATATTAGGATTACCACAAGGGACTTGGTAAAGACTGCAGAAGAGAGAAATTTTGTTTTTCTCAGCAGTACATCCTCCTCTCTCTAACCCATATCTGCAGGCACATTTATATGAAAAAATAAGGCAAGGCACTAAGATAGGGAGTAATTGGGAGAAGACAAAAGCTATGAGAATTGTAGAGTTTATTAAATTTCTGTGAGCTTTTATCTCTCAGAGAGAATTAGACCAGTATTAAACTGACTTCTGTGCTGTGAGATATGTCAAAAGGCCAAAAAAACAAAAAACAAAAACAAAAAAAACCCAAAAACACAAAAACCAAAACAAAAAACCCCCCAAAACTCTGCAAAAAAGTATCCAAGCTAAACAGTCTCTATTTTCAATTATCATTCCCTAAAATCCTAGGGCCACGATTATAGAGAGATCAGAGGTTGACCTGAGAGTCAGGAGGCTGAATACTACCTTCTACTGGAAGGAGTTAAAGAATAAAGGCTAAACTGTCCTGAATGGAGATCACAGTAGTTCTGATGGGTTGGGAGTTACAATCGGAACCCAGAGGTGTTCCAGAAGCTGTAGCAGAATTAGCAATAGATAATTAGTGGTCAGTGAGAGGAAGTATAAGGGAGATAGAAATGTGACCTCCAAAGAACAATGATGGTTATAAAAAGATGCAGAGGTTCCCAAGTTTACTTGGCTCACCACCACCTTTTCAGAAAAACACAACAACAACAACAAAACAAACTCAGAACCACCCTGGAACCTACCTTAAGTGAGTAAACAGAAAAATGCAGTGACAGATTTGCATTATGTATCTATAGTATGTTCCAGTGACCCCCACCCCTAGCGGTGATATCACCTTATGCCAGGTTAGGAGAAACTTGTGAGGCGGTCCCACTGGACAGTGAGTAAGACTTTTAACAACAGTGCTTGGCAAGTAGAATGTGTGTGTGTGTGTGTGTGTGTGTGTGTGTGTGTGTGTGTGTGTGTTTCCTTGGAGCACAGATAAGCGGCATGGACCTGCAGAAGACAGACATACACCTTCAGCTGGAGCAAATAATTACAATGTCTATAAGGTGAAGATTCTGTTCAAAAGAATTATTGATTATGGATATCTAGTTTTTTACTTCTTGAGAATGACAAAAAGGTTTTTACAAAATGTTTCTGCAGACTTGAATATCATACCATTCTGCCCTTTTTCCCATCAGAGTCTCATACCTGTAGTGGCTGTATTGCTTTCTGAAATGCAGCTTTGATTCTCCCACAGCTTTCTATTGTTACAAAATCCCTTATCCGATATCTGTTCATGTTACAACTGCTTCTTAATTAATTCTCTCATCTGTCCATGCATTTAAGAAGGAATAGCTTTTCCAGGCATCGTGGCACACACCTGTAATCTAAGTACTTGAGAAGCTGAGATAGGAGGATCACAGGTTCAAGGACAGCCTCAGCAACTTAACAAGACCCTCAGCAACCTAGTAAGACCTTGTTTCAAAAGAAAAAAAATAAAGACGGCTGGTGGTTTAGCTTGGAGGTAGAATGTCCCTGGATCCAATCCCTAGTACCACAAAATAAATAAAAATAAAAAGTAGTAGTGTGATTCTTACTTGCTATCAAGTACCATGCTCAAAAGGAGAGAGACTGATGAAAGTAAGACATGATCTCTGTCCTCATGCAGATCACACTCTGGGAGAGCAAACAGATGTATAAACAGACAGCTACATGACAGAGTGCAGTGTGCTATCAAAACAAAACTAACAATTACCACTTTTTATTACATACATTATTTTTTGCTGCTCAAAACACACCTGTACTTTCCTTGGAGCTACAACCCCAAATTTTCTTTGGCAACCAACTTCCCCACACTTGCTCATGTTATTCAGGTTGTTCTAATTTAAAACAATCGGAATGTCTCCTTTTCATTACTATTGTGATTGGTTCCAGATGGCCTTGGTCAGGTAAGGATGTGAGTAGCTGCAAAGATCACACACCCTTTGTGGAGAAACTGGGCCTGCCAAAGCCAATTGAACCCTTAGGATGACCAGTCATGAGGAAGACAAGTCCTGACGTGGGTTCTCAGCGTCTGAGCCCTGGATCAAGCTGTGCTTGAAAATATCACCACCTTTCCATTTGCAGGAGCCCATAAATGACCTGCAGGATTTTAAAGAATATTGTGTGGCTCTTCTGCTTCATGTAAATGAATAAATCCCAGGAGATGTTTTTAGGTCATTCATTGTTTTGTCAAAATTCGACATGCCCCGAGGTGTGCTATGGTACCCCAAGTACTGCTCTGGTCAAAAAGGATGAAAAGAGATCTGATTACTTTCTGTACCTTGTCAGATCACATAGAGATGGACATATATGTGTATACATACACACAAATAGTATATGTAAATATAGAATAAATTTTATACACACACATATATAGTATAACACCTATCATATATTTTGTTAATGTAGCCCTAGTTGCAGAGAGTTAACAAACAATCTAGGGGAAAATAACACCTTATTTGCTTCCTTTTTTTTTTTTTCTTTTGAGGAAAGAGGTATTATATATCTGACTACTTCTTACTCTGCGGTTTTTTAGTGTGTTAGTTTTCCAATGCTACAACGAACACTTGAGAGAGTGGAACTATTTAAAGAGAAGATATTTGTTCCTGGTCAGAGTTCTGTCCATCACAGTCACAATTTGTGCTCTCTATCACTTTGGGCCTTTGGTGCAATAGCATACCGTGGTAGGAGCATCAGCCAGGGAGTAAAGCAAAGAAGAGGAAGAGGCTGGGGTCCCAGGATGTTCTTCAAGGGCACAGCCCACCACCTAAAGACCTTCCACTAGGTCTCACGTCTCAAAGGTTGCAACACCTCCCCAGGGGACCATGAGCCTTTGGGTGCCATTCAAGATCCACACTGTAGCAACTGGTCAGTGGACAATTAACATCATATTTGTTTTCTGAATTTAATCTTTCAGTGATTTACAAGATCTGACTTTGATATTCACTGAGATCTGAACAGAAACTAAAGTACTTTTTGTAACTCCCCAAGCATATTCAACAACCTAAGCTAGAGACATGAGATAATGCGGAAAGGATGCTTGTCCGTATCATGAGCCATTTGCCAATGATTCTGCTCAGTGCCCTATAACAGAGGAGGTTCTACAGAGTAGGAGGTCTGTTTGCTTCTTCAATCTGAGTCCCACTTTAATGGATGAAGGAATACAAAGATTGGGCATTACTCATGATTTCCCCACATGTCAAATGAATCTTTTTTATTTTCAATTTGCAGAATAGCTTTGCTTTTAATACCATGTAAAACACAAAATAGGAAAAAAACGCACTAAATTATTTCAGTGTAGATTGATATTTTAATGGCATCCTATTATCAGGAATTTGATTAATTATGCAGGAAGGCCAAGACAAATTAGCTATAAGAAACTCATTTAAAGGTGCTGAAATTCCACTCAGGATGGGTTTACTAAGTCAAGAAATAGGTTGTGTTGATAATACCCGTATTTCATGGATGCTTCCTCTTTACTCTCGTAAGTCTCATGTCCTTTAGCTTGATTAAAAAATAATAGGAGCTACTGACATTTTTTACTTAAAATGCGGTATAGCAATGTTGTATAGCATTTCTGACAAACCTCATTTTGGAAAATTAGTAGGTTTATTTCGGTATCAACCAATGACACTTTATTAACTCCAGTATTATCAACTTGAGTTATAACCTACTAACCTTTGCAACTATACATATGCAGTTGCATGCACACACACACACACACACACACACACACACACACACACACTTAAGTTAATTTCTCTCATCTGTCTTTAAAGAAAAAGCTATGTCTTGTTACATATTCACTGATTTTTTTTCTTTAACTTTGACTAAACATTCATGGTCTTACTAACTGATGGACTTCATTATACTTCATTATATCTTAAAATGACATTATAAATGATAACGACCATAACACTAGCTTATATAAACTAATTGCATCATCAGTCTCTCTTAGTATGCATTTTTGTCCAGTTTGAAAGGAGTTTTGTGAGGAAAGTATGGAAGATCTGAAATAGTCTGAGTGTCAGTACTGTGGACACCCATGCCCTTCAAAAGCTCCCTTAGGAATAATATTTGAGCAAGAGACAAAAGGCAGGGAAGTGTCAACGTAGAAGGCAGAAAGACAGGCGAGTAGGAAGAAAGGATGGCAGGAAGGAAGAGAAGAAGGAAGGCAACATTATCAGTTCATTCTCCAGCCAGCATTGGCTTCTTAGCTTATTACAGCTGAAGAGTGGGTGTATTTTTCCTATATATTCCTATAACCTTGAGCTTGGCGGTGAAAAAGTTCCAGGAGTTAAAATGAATAAAGAATGGAATCATGATAAACTTAGTACATTAAACACTAAGATGGGCACTTTGACCTTCTGGTCTACCAATATCAAATAGAAATTGGTCTCCAGAAGAAGTGATGTCAAGTGCTATTGAGGGAGATCATATCAACACCCATGTTGGAAAGAAAGTCCCAGTTACACTATTACATTGCCCAAATCCTAACTCCTGCATTAGAGAGCTAATGTTCATCTCTACAGAAAATGTTCTAGGTATTCTCTTGCCTATATTGTGAACGTGTGGCTCGGTGATTCTTTGAGCATCTACTGGTGATAGAGCTGCCCACAGATTTAAAAATACCAAGAAATGAATAATCACCATATGTGCAATCATGATAAAGCTACAATACCTAGCCATATTTGGAAAACACTCTGAGTCTCTCTGGCTTACTCCTTAAGAATGCCAGGAGGCTGGTCAAAATGGGCTGGAAACGCAGCATTCTTTATAGAATGGCAGAGCAGGTTGCATGGGGTATGACATGCATCTCTTTGGGGCTTGTGTTTCATATCATGCAGAGTGGGATTCTATGGAGGTAATGAGAATGGTTAAAGAAGGGGACGTTAACTCGTGAGGATGACTGCCCTAGCAGAAACAGCAGTCACTCTAAAGCCATTAAATACCGTAGCAAAGAACCAGTCCAAATCCACTACAGAACTACTAGATACTTTGGAAATTTCTGTTGAACAACATATAGTAACATTTCTTCTCATATGTTTCCAATCTTTGTGGGTTTTCTCAATAATAAATTGTAGGGTGTTGTGTCACATACCTGTAATCCCAATATTCAGGATGCTGAGATAGGAGGATCGCAGGTTAGAAGACTACACTCTCAACAACGTTGCGAAAGTCTGCAAAAAATTGAAAAAAGGGCTGGGGTTGTAGCTCAAAGGTAGAACATTTGTGGGTCCAATGCCCAATACCACAAAAATAAATAAATAACTTACTTGAGTAGGTTACAATTAAAGAAATGGAGAGATAGAGCCATCTGTTAAGGCTACAACCTATCAATCAACAAAATGCAATGAAATGCAAAATAAGAGTTCAGTGTTGTGAAGTCAGCAGAAGCAAGGCAGATACCAAAGGACTAGGGAGACTCATCTGACTTTGACAATATACTTTTAAAATAGCATTTGTCAATATCATTTCTCTTCAAATTTTCCTCAATTTTAGGACCTCTTCTGGCATTCCAACTCCTTTACATTTCTTATTATATGTTCCAGTTTTACCTATGCTGTGGGGTTTAAAAATTTAAACTTTTTATCATCAACTTAGAGCAATTAAGAAAAATGTACCAAAATTTTGCTTAGTTAAGAGGTACATTAAAATATTAAAATTTTATGCAGTCCTGGTGCTAATGCATTTTCTCTTGCTATTTCTGTATTTACAATGTCAAATGCAATTTAGCAGGATTTAAAAATTGTTTTCATACTTCTAATGATTCTATGGGAACTTAGCACGTGTTTTTCTCTCCTTTCTTCTCCTATTTGATGCATGAGGATAAGCCGACCGAAGTGGCTGTTGGCTGGTGCTGATTTCAGTGCATCCACAGTGCTTCAGTGGAACATATGCTACAACAGATTTCCACCCTGACCTCATTTCCATGAGAGCCTCGATGCTGCAGGTCCACGATCCAAGTGCTTTGCCTTTGTTTTTGTTTGCCTCTCAGAGCATATGAACATTTATAATTGTAGGGAAAAAAGTCAGTTTTTGTTATCCTTGTAAGACATCCTTGCCATGCTGGTATTTCATGTGGTCTGGTTTTGAGAACAACATCACCGCCCTCGGTACAGGGCGTGTGTTTGCCTTTCTGCTCATGAGTCTGGACTTTGATTTCACACCTCTGTACTGGTGGCTTCTTAGAGTATAAGGATGTAAATTGCAAATCCGTGTTCACCTTCCACTCTGTTAAAGTGCCAGAGAAAATGCTGCCTTAAAAATTAGTTTTGAGCCAGGCGCAGTGAAACATGCCTGTTATCTCAGTACTTGAGAGGCTGAGACGGGAGGGCCATAGGTTCAAGGCCAGCGTTGACAATTAATGAGGCCCTCAGCAACTTAGCAAGACCCTGTTTAAAAAAAAAAGTAAAATAGGGCTGGGGCTAGCTTAGGGGTAGCCCCTGGGTTCAATCTCCAGTACCATACACACACACACACACACACACACACACACACACACACACACACACATTATTTTTGTTTGTGTCATTTTCTTGTAAATTTTTATAACCACATATATGTATATGTATGTATGTATATAAATATTCATATATGTGTATTTACATTGAAAAATAAAATTATCAAGATGATTCTCAAACATCTACTCTAATCTTAACCTATCTTTTCCTTGAAAAGAGCCATTATTATCAAACTGAGATATAACCTTCCAACTTTTACATTTATACATATGCAGTTAGATGTATATACACACTCACACATATTAGTTGATCAAGCCAGCTAATTTGTCCTATGTTTTAATTTAACTTATTTATTTATTATGTTCATTAACATATTAATTGTACATATTCAGTGGGTTTATTTTTACATATTGTATACATGTGCAATGGAAGAAGGGTGGAAAGATATCATCAATGTTGATTAATTTAAAAATAATGGCATTGTATTTGATTGTTTCTTGATCTTTTTAATTTAATAAACGAGATGTTATAGAAATGGTTTTTTATTTCTGTGCATAAAATCTAATTTGTTATACCTACATTTATCCCTCTCTTGATGTAAATGTGGGCTAATTCACATTTTTTTCCCTCTCAAAAATCAAACTAGACATTTTCTTTATGCAGAGTTCTCTCCCAAATAGATACAGAATTTTAGAATTTGGGGATCTTTGGATGTGTATTATTTTGTTTGGGGAACTTAAATTTTAATAGGTAAGAAAAACTTAACACTAAAGGAACTGTGACATTTCAAATACTACCTGCATTTACCACATTTCACAATCAATTTATGTTGTCTATCTTCTTAATTTTTCCAATCTGGTTGTTGTGAAAAATTGTATTTTATCACCTCCTTTCATTTTCCTGATTGTTCCTTGGTTTCTTAGCCATGCATTGGGAAGCCAGTTATTCATGAGTTTGTGTCTTTCTTTTACTCCTTTGTTTTTGCACAAAGATATATAGGCCTTTAAATAGTCTACATATGAATTCTTCCATATTTATGTGCAAGTATAATTTCTCTCAATCTATTGGGCTTTTAACTCTATACTACATTTTCTTGTAGAGCAATATTAAATAGGAAATGACAAAGTCTATTAACCTTTTCCTTCGTGGCTTTCAGATTTGTGATTCTTTCTAGAAGCTCTGCTTATATTTGCAGACATCTCTGTATTTTCTCCTTACATTTTCATATTTTTAAGTTGTCATCTTTCAAATGCATCTGGAATGTTTTTAATGCACTGCTGAGTGACTCTAATGTTAGATATTTACATATGAATAGACAGTGGTACAAATGCCATCATTTCTAATAATCTTCCTCTGATGTGACTGCAACCATTGCCAAGTTTGCCTGAATGTTGGTTACCCAACAGCAAACCACCACTCCTTTCTCTCTCTCCCTCATCTCCTACTGGATGTCTGAGAGCTTGTGCATTCATTTACTCATCTCCTTTTGCAGCTAGGGGAAGTCATGTGACTCAGTTCTTACCAATGAGATGCACTCAAGTTACTGATTGGGGGTTAGGCTGGAAAATCCAATGGGCAGATGATTAATTTATTTTTCTTACTGATTTTTACAACTTCTAATTCTAAGAATTTGCCTGTCATGCTTGTACAAGTTACATGTTCCAATTTCTGTTTCCTTTTACATTTTTTCTAACTTAAACTGTTAAAAAGGGTGAAATCTATGTATCCCTTAAGAATTCCTGCACAGAACTATGTTTACTGACTCATTCCTCATCTACAGAATATATTTGTCTTTGCTTTTTTCTTTTTAAAAATTATTCTTTTACATGTAGCTCTTTTATTTAACGGAAATGTGTTCTGTTATTTGATGTGCATATATTCTTAAATACATCTTCTTACAATCGGGCGCATTCTGTAAGAATGTGGACACTGGACTTGAGGATGCCTGAAAGTCAGATGTCAGAGTCAGAGTGGGTCCTCAGGTCCTCTCCTTCCATATCTCATGTCTCATGACCAAATTAAAGAGGGGGAGCTGAAGAGGGGAGGTGTTTCTCCCATTTTTAAAATTGCTTTTCAAGCAGTGTTCCTTCTCTGATCTCTCATTCCCCTTTGCTGCCATTCCTCAATCAGCCACCCATTAAGATCTTCTCTCTTGGTTGAGGGTTCCTCACTCCCACTACTGTGGTTCACTTCCTGATTCTCAGACGTTATACTCATATGCTCGGCACTGACATTTTATTAAGCAACAATCAGTTATTTGATGGCCAATGGCTTGAGAAGCCCTGACGATTGTCCTCTTTGGTAGTGTCAAGGAGAACAGCTAGAAGAATGAAAATGATTTTTTAATGAAATGATGCAAATTTCCTAAAGTTGAAAGTATTTGTGCTCTTACTTTTCTTAATGTTCTTAGTTATCTCTGATGTCAGAAGGATTTCAAACTCATGATAGGTGAAAGATTTGAAGTATTGGCGTTTCTAATTTTCCCTCACAAAGCCAAAGTTGCATGATTAGTCTTTATGCCAGCCAAATTTATACACATTCATTCCCTCATTCGACACTATTTTTTTTCCTAGTAAAATTTATTTAAGCAGGTACTAAGTGTCAAATTAGTTCTTAGCTATCAAGGATTAGAAAAATGGTTATATTGAGCCTCTGTCCTTAAAAATCTCCAAGCCCAGAGAGAAAGGCAGACACAAATTATCATCACATGGCAAAGGCAGGGATAGAGATTGGTTTAGTTTGTTAGAAGGCCATACTGGGGGTCTCCAGACTGGTTTCTAGGGTGATCAGGAAAGGCTTCGTGAAAGGAATGTTGACATTACATTAGTGAGCTGATGAGAAAAATATAGAAGTAACTACATTAGGGAAAGAAGAAGGAGCAGGATACTCCTTTCAAATTTTAACATCACGTAAAGCCAGATATAGTGTCACACACCTATAATTCCGGTGCTTGGGATGCTGAGACAGGCAAATTGCATGTTTGAGGACAGCCTCAGCAACATAGCAAGTCTCTCAGCCATCTAGTGAGATCTTGTATCAAAATAAAAAAAATTAAAAAGTTGGGGATGTAGCTCAGAGGTAGAATGCTCCTGTGTTCTATCCCCAGGACCACATAAATAATTACTACTCATTTGGGTGATCATATTTGTAAAAAATATAAAATATACCATGATGTTTTAAAAGCATGTTGACACTAGAAATGAGTTTGCAAAATTGAATAAACTACAAAATCTAATTTGTATAAAGTTACAAAGAATGCTTTCTCTATGAGAATTGGATATTATTTCCCTTTCCAAATAAATGTTTCTAGGCAGAATTAACAACTTTATATTTTGTTTTTTTTATTTTAACAACCGAGTATCTTTACATTAAATCACTAATTAAGGTATTTGATAGCATTTAAAATTATTAAAACAAATTAATAATTTGCCAAAAAGGCCATTGTTTTTCTGCTGATAAATCTGGCCAATTAAATTTATTGTGTATTTTAGATGATTATGATCTTAAATCACTTCTAAATAGCATTATATTTTTATTTATCCCCTTTCCAATTAGTATATCAGTTGTAGAGATAGAATAAGATTCACTGACTCTTAGGAGCAAACTGCATTTTTTAATGTTTGTGAGATGAGAGACATTCTTGTCATACTGGCTGGGAAATGACCTTTCTCATGTTCTTTCTAATGGCTTCTGGGGATGTTTGATTCTGTAATTTAACAAAAGCTGTACAAATATCCCATCATATACTCCCTCTGGTGTCATCTCACACTCAGTTCCTTTGACTTCTTTTCAAACGTGTTCCTCAAGCTGTTCACATTACTTGAACTAATGTTCTGAAGTCCCAAGCAATAAGAGAAATGGAGGGAGACTTTACAGAGTCTATGAACAAGTACTCCAGCCCATAGTTGGACAATCTAGAAAAGACAGATTTATAACCTGATTCACTTGAAGTTCATGTTGAAAAGTACCATTTTACTCTTTCTTTATAGTG
Source organism: Graphiurus murinus (assembly GCA_004027655.1). Classification (NCBI taxonomy): domain Eukaryota; kingdom Metazoa; phylum Chordata; class Mammalia; order Rodentia; family Gliridae; genus Graphiurus; species Graphiurus murinus. The sequence goes on from PVLC010001437.1 coordinate 69,173, forward strand.
TGAGCATGTGTGTGCATGCCTACATGCAGGTATGTGGCATAAAACATTCATTTTGCATATGTGCATATACATACATAAAGTTAGAAATATAGACAGAAAACGAGCGAGAGAGTGACAAAGAGACAGAGACAGAGATATCAAGGCAGAGATACACTCTAGATACACTCAACACTGGCCACATAGGATTTCTATCCCTAGTGCTCACTTTAGCAGACTTGGATCCATTCTTTGGCATCTTTCTCTACATCTCCACTCCATTTCTTCAGTAATCTTTGACGGTACCTGCAGTTTCTGGGTGGAAATCCTTTTTGATTTTTTTTCTGATACAGCAGGCCTCCATTGCACAGTGGAAAAGACTAGAAATGAGATGAGTGAACTCAAGTTCCATCTCTGTCAGAAACAGCAAGCGCTCGGGCACAGAGTGTAACTCAGACTCCTGTGATGGATTGTGGCAGGGACCATGCAACTCCACCTTCAAACAGGACCACCTTGTTCTTGCTTTTCTCATCTACAGCATAACTAGAAAAATTGTGTTGCTATCACAGAGATATGAGGGGCTGAGTTAAATAGGAAGTGTCCCATAAATACCAGATAATGAAATCTTGGCGAGATGGAAATTTGGGAGATGCCTCGATACAGGTGACCATACATGTGTGGATGCAAGTGAAATTACTCCCGTGGGAGATATAAAATGATGCATTGATATTTCAGACAGGTACATGCAGCCAGTTATTTACATTAATTAAATAACGACTTCATCCATCCCACATTTAAAATATTCAACATTCAAATGTGTTCTGTGGCTATTGTATTGGAAAAAAACAGAACACTTTCATCATCACAGAAATTTCTATGGGAAGCATTTATCTAAAATAAAACCCTAAGGAACATGTCCAGTTAAGAAATCATGATGATAACGGCCAGTAATCAATGAGTGTTTACCCTGTCATGTACAGTGCTAAAAACTTTAATAAAAATTTATTAAAAAATTTAAGAATTTCTCCTCCCCAAAACTCCATGGAATGCTCAGTGTTACTATTCACATAACACGGAAACAAAAATTCCATAGAGTAAAGAATGGTTCCAGAAGATGACATTTCAAGAAAGCTCCAAGGAAAGCTATGGTTCAAATATAAGTTTCCAAAACACCATTATTGTAGTAAAAACTTTCATTTAATTGACATTAACCTTATTACTGCATAAAAGTTCTACAAACAACATAACTCATAGTAAGAAAGCATTCATGTCTTATGTGTGAACTCACTATTTCTGAAATTTGCTGTATCTTTTATAGTGGTAGAGAATGTTTATAATTATGGAGTGGATATTTTAAAAAACATGTTCAACTTTCCTAAACTTTTTAAGACAAAAGACTTAGAGCCTTTAAATTAGTTGCCCATTAGCCTGTATTGAGCATCTGGCGTGTGAGTCAAATAGCACAAAAGTGAATATTATTTGTGTGAATCTTAATTTTTTTTTTCATGTGGTACTAGAGATTCAACCCAGGGACATTCTATCTCTGAGCTACACCCCAAGCACTGTTTTAATTTTTAAATTGAAACAGAGTCTCACTAAGTTGCTGAGGCTGCCCTCAAACCTGCCATCCTCCTGTCTTAGCCTCCCACCTCCTGGGATTACAGGCATGTTCCATCACACCCAGCTCATGCATCTTTAATCTGAAGCTTTCTTCACTTGTCTCCTACTGGTTTCTCTGGAATGTTCAGATGTATACTTTGTGTATGTTATGGTTGGATATAGTGTGTTCTTTGACTAGCTCATGTGTTAGTGTTTAGATTTATTATAATTAAGTCATGAGGTTTATAATATCATCAGTGGATAAATTCATTGTAATTCATTTACTGGGTGGTTCCCTGGGCCAGAGCAATGTTCCTGGAGAAGGTGGGCTCCTGGGGCTCTGGACTTCGGGATTGCTCTTATGTCTTTGAATCCCCTTGCTTGTGCTCTGTTGCTTTCTGGCCTCCATGATGTGAAAGAAGAGTCCTTGCCCTCTCCTTTTCTCTGCTTCCTGCCACCATGCCAAGGGCCCTCAGACTCAGCCTGACATTGACTGAATCCCCAAATCTCCAAAAGTTATAAGCAAATAAATTTCCTTCCTCTAAGTTGCATGGTCAGCTGTTTTGGGTTATAGCAATGAAAATGTTGACTGAGACAGTGTACTTGTTGCAGGCTTATCAAAAATCCCACGGTCAAACATTTCCTGAGCACAGTTAAGATGGTACATAATCACAATTTTTTTCTTTTTCTTTCCTGAAAAGAAGGCTCAATGCAGCAGCGCTTGGAGCCTGGCCTTTTTTAGTCTTGTTCTATTTCCTATTGTCATTAGTAAGAAATGCTTAAGTATTTGGCTTACTGATGTTTTGACAATGATGCAGATCTTCTAACATCCATCATGTTAATGATGGAATTAAGACAATCAAACCCTGTTCCATCCCCTCTGAATTACAAACTGTTCTTTTCAGGAATAACAATGACATATTCAAAAGACTGTACCTCTCTCTCTCTTTCTGCCATTTGCTTCTGATTGGCACCTGCCAATCTCCTTCGCTCTTCTCACCTCTCCATTTATTTTCAAGTGACATTTCAAAGATATGTATGATTCACATGAAGCTAATAATACTTTTCCTATTCAATTCAGTTTGGTCTTCTATACTTACATAAGCAGAAAATTAGTGGTATTTGTATAAAAACACTTCTGCGGAATTATCTTGATCTTAGGGAATTACTATTTCAATTTAGACTAAAAATGTCACTCTTTGATTACTTCTATCATCCTATCAATCATAGTCTGAAATGTCACTTCAGAGTAACAGAGAAAGATGGGGATTCTCACAAAAGTACACAACACACAATTTATATGGCAATAAACCCATATACCAGTCCCATGTGTCAGGGCTAGCTAATTACAGAAGAGACTTCCTGTTCATGGAAAAGTATCATACCAAGAAAATGATTGTTGAACATTCTAAAGTGATTTATCACACTCTTAACTCTACTGTAGACACTCTAAATTTCTTTTTCACTAATATGTCTTAGTTTGGGGGCAAAAGACTATTCATTAATTTTTCTCAGTATTTACATTTTAAGAAAACAGTAAATATCTGAAAATTACAGAGAAATATCTCTGCAATTTTGATGCTATTATGCAGATTTTTCTAAATTTTTGCAACTGGATATGAAGTCTAAAAAGTAATTTTAACTTTGTTTTATTACTACATATTTCTAAAACTAGAACAACTATTCCAAACCAGGTTTTTTTAAGCAGCACATTAAAATATGATAAAATCAGATTACATGATGAATTAATTGGAGAATGTATATTTATGTTCTGCTATGTTCTTATCTTTACATAAGGCATTGTATGTATGTATGTATGTATGTATGTATGTATGTATATTTGTATACACAAGTGTGTGTGTGTGTGTGTGTGTGTGTATGCGAAAAAAAAGGAGATCAACCTATGGAGGGTGTATTGTAATATCAGTATAAATCATTAACATCATTATAAAGAGGTGCAGGAGGAAGCCCTTTTGTATAACTCAGAACATTCTCTCCATATCAAGGTCTCAGCTCCATCACATTTGAACAGCTCCTTTTGCCACATAAGGTGACCTAGCACCAGGTTCTAGAGCTGCACACACAGACTTCAGGAGGGGCTAGGATTCAACCTGCCACTCAAGGTCACCTCAGAATGCTTTCTGCTTCTCTGGGTCACCTCAGAGCACTCACCAGCTCCCTGAAAAGTTGGGAGTCTTGAATATTTGCTTACCTTCTCATCTTTTCCTCTGCACCCACTGGAAACATCAGTGGCTTCACAATTCATTGTTCCCATGCACTCCATAGTAAATAACACTGGAAGTTGCCACTAGTACCTCTAGTCTTTCTTCCCAGGGAGGATGGAAGACTATGGTTCCCTGGATACTTGCAATCTTGTCAGTGAACTTTGATTGAAAGTGACCTCTGTCTTTCCAGGATTCAGCAACGAAGACGTCAGGTGAGCCCCAGATTCTCTGCTTCCCCTGATGAGTCCAGAAAGTAAGCAGATGTTAAAGGGACTTCCAAAGTGAGTGTTCAGCAAACAAGGTCCAGCAGGTTCTCATTTTTCTCATTTCTCAACAAGGTTCTCATTTTCAGTCTATGTTTTACATATATATAAAATTTAAGAGATTTGTTTGTGAAATATATTACCTTTGGGTAATATATTATCTTTGTTAAGCCACTGGTATATTGTTTTTTTTTTCTTATTGCTGAATAAGCATACCTTTCTTGAATATAAGCTCCTCAAAATAATTTTAATAGTTAATAATTATCCCTCATATATTTAAAGTTAATATAGAAAATGATTCATCCTAATTTTTGTCTCACATGATACAATTTCTAATATATTGCTAATTAGACATTGTAATTCATGTTTTAATTTAAAATAGTTTAATCACCTTCGTATTCTTGGAAGCTAAAGAAGATGGCAATTTGACACCCACCATCATTCATGTTGAGAGAATAGATGAGCTAGCCCTTTTCAAACATAATTTTCATATATTCCATTTTTTGATACTGGGGATTGAACCCAGTGATATCCTACTTCTGAGCTACATCTCCAGCCCTATCTTATTTTGAAACAAGGTCTTTCTAAGTTGCTAAGAGCCTCACTAAGTTGCTGAGGCTGGATGGTTGGTCATGAACCTATGATCCTCCTGTCTCATCCTCCCAAGTACTGGCATGCACCATCATGCTGGGCTTCCTTTACTTTCTTGAATTCATGTTTTCATACTCATGGTTGTCTCATAGAGTGATATTTTAAATAAAGTATATTTTAATAGTGTGCTCTTCAATTTATATTCTCCAGTTATAATTATATGCCCCAAATTTGTCATAAAATAATTTAAAATTATCATTTGAGAACTCAATTGTGTCTCCTTTAATTTCTTTAAATAAAGGTAAATAATTAAAGTTCATCAAATTCCTATTCAAGAATGAGTTAACTCAAGCAAAACTCTTCCTGCATTTCAGGAGAAAATTTATACTGTTTTGATGGCTCCTACAACAAATAAATACAACCCAAGACATATGTCCTGAGAAAAGATCCTTGCCTTGATTGGCATTTTGTAGAGATATCATGAGAGGTAACAGAACATGAAGATGTGGATGTAAGAATCCAATATAGAGACCCCACACTGAAATAGAACTCATTTCTACAATGGGAAACTGGGATTGTGGAAATGTGCTCTGTCCTTGAGGAACATTGGCATGGACACAAGCTTTAGGAACCACTGATTGTTGTCTTTGAATTAAACACTTTTCTATGCTATCTATGGCTCCCTTTCCTTCTCACTATTCTAACAGGTTTGATGATCTCCACTACCTTAGTATTTGAACCACCCCAAATATGCATTTACTGCTGAGTTCACAAGCTGTCTGCCTTCCACTACCTGGACATCTCTGCCAGGATTTCAAACTCAACATTCTTTAAAACTAACTTCATTGGAATTATTTGACTCTGATCTGTTTTCTTTTCCTCGGTGTCTTTATTTTAGGGTGAACTCTTGTACTTTAACAATTGGAGCAGCCTTCTAATCCATATGAATTTATTTAGTGTAGTTTTCTTCCAATAAAATTTCCAACTGTCTCCAAGATTGTACTTCTAAATGCATAATGAACCATGTCACTCTACTCTTTAAGACCATTACATACCTTGCCATCTCCTTGCCTTTCCAAGGCATTAAACAAATTTGTATTGTACTGCTGTTTATTATCTGGTGTAAGACACTTTCCCAACCCACATCTCTAGCTTTTCATTGTTGCTCCTATTTCATCTAATCAATCCATGCAGACTTTCTGAAGTTTACAGTGTCCCACTCTCTTGTTATGTTTTCTTAGAGAAAACTTGCTCATAAACATCCTTTGACTGAAAAATCCACCTGCAAAACTTAGATTGTGCCTCTTTAGAAACTTATCCTGGTCCACTGATCTCATACAGCCATGCTATTTATACATCCTTCCTGTGGCTTCAGTATCAACCTGCATCCCACCAATCTAGAAGGCATGTACTAATTATTATATACACTCTTCTCACTACCAGACTCAGCCTTTGAAAGAAAGAACAATAGCTCTTTTCATCATATCCTTAGTCATAAAATAATATTTGACTCAACTGTAGTTTCTGAAAATCTAAATGGATTTATGGAATTGTGCCTTCTTTCAGATAGAGAGTTCTTGCTGTTTCATCAGGCTCTGTTTTCATCAGAAAATAACATAGAGTGCGTTTTTCCAAATGTGACACTTGAGCAATCCATACATTTTTACAATCAACTTCTGCCAGTTCACACTTACTACAAAATCTTTTATTATTTAATGAAATGCCTTTTAAGAAAAGCAAGATGTTACTTTCCCTTAGTGCCTTTCAAATGTGAAACTCTGCTACAAAAGGGAAGAAGTTTTGAAAACAAATGTTTACATAAAATGTGTTATGTGAGAATTTATATAGAAAGGGGTGAGAGAAGGAGCAAAGGCAGAGGAAGGCAGAGAGACAGAGAGGTGGAGACCCCATTCATGCTTTTGTTTTCTTCTTTCAACAAAACATATTGTGGCTCTAGTTATCTGTGAAGTAGCTCAGAGAATATGAAACTTAATTCAGTATCTAAGGCTGGATTAGATCTCATAATCTTTCACCAAAAAGTTCTAGAGAAACTACTCTTTCCTGTCCTAATTTCTCATGAACAAGGAACCTGGGGTTTAGGATTAAGTAGATATATAACAAGGAAAACATAAGTCTTTTTAAGACATGTCTTTAAAAAACATAATATATCTGTAGACTTAAATAAGCTTGAAATATTCAGAATGTTGCTGATTTGACTCATTTAACTCAAGCTCAAATGTCCCTTTAAGACAAATGTGATTTTCTATGAATATCCTGAAGGGTTAAAAATTATTTTAAATTTTTCTGCATGTCTCCTCCCCACAACACCAGCCACAGTTACAGTATAAAAGTTTGAGGCACCAAACTCTGAGTCTCTGTACAGTGTATGTTTAATAGTAAAATATATCATGTACTTGGGTTCTGTATTTTAATTACAATTTAAATTATTCTGTACTTGCATATTTTCAAAAAGAATATCAGCATATAGATAGGAAATCAAATACCAAGAAATATAGAAACATATGTTTAGAACAAAGGTTTTACAAAGGCATTGTAGTTGGAATGAGATCTAAAGTTTTCTGTCTCCTCTCTCTGTATTTCTGCATTATTTTAGACCTTTCCTCCTATTAGTTTCATTGACACAAGTTTATCCTTTATCATTACATGGGTTTCAAAATGATTTGCTATTCTTAGCATCTTGTCTCACCCTGGCCAAGACCACTCCAATGATGCTCAGATGTAGCAATTTTGTTTTTTAAAGTCTACATCTTCTTAAGGAAACTAAACTGTCTCAGAAGCAGAATATGCTGTTAGTGATAACTCGGAAATTAGATTTTCTGTAAGGCTCAGATGAGCTCATCAAATATTTAGAGGGTCCTAAGCTAATAGTTATATCAAGGGACATGCTGCAGTCAGCATTTATGGGTTTTGGTTAATCAAGGAGGTAAAATCAAATCATCTTTTGTCCTTCAATTAAGGAAGTGTTATTTATCAGATAGCCATTTTATCTTTTGTCCTTGTAGCTGGTAAAAATTAAGTGCTGACCATTCTCTGAGTTTCAAACTTGACATAGAGACTGGACTTAATAATGCTTCCTCCTGTATCCCCTACCAGTGAGAACAATATCATGCCCTGGAACAAAGAGAAAATATGATGTTAGTGTAGCAGATAAGCTCTTCATTTTTTTCTACCTCAATAATAAGATCTCTATACCCATCCTTAACCTAGAAAGGAGATAATGAGGAAATTGTGGAATATAAGTAACATATAGTCTTGGATCTTCGAACAGGAGATCTCTTAAGTAATGAATTTAAAAAGAAGATGGTGCCTTAGTATCTCAGGAATCATATAACCCAGACATACCACTTCTCGGTATCTTTCCAAAAGAAAGAATACCACAGTGATATGTGCATACCTTTGTTAATGGCAGTGCAATTCACAAAAGCCAAATGATGTAACCAAGATAGGCGTCTGTCGGCAGATGAGTGGATAAAGAAAATGTGGCATATACACACAATGGGATTTTACTCAGCCATAAAGAACACAATTCTGTCATTTTCAGGAAAATGGATGAAATGAGAGAATAGTATGCGACATGAGATCAGCCAGTATCAGAAAGTCAAGAGTGGCATTTTTTTCCCCCAAAGAACAGAATTAGTGGCAGTCATACATGCTTTTACCATTACCCCTGAGCCTTTTAATCTCTTTACAGATTCTAAATATATAACATTATTTCTAGCTATTGAAACTTCATCTATATCTAACTCATCTGATATACCCATACTTTTAGAAAGATTACAGCAGTTAATTAGGAAAAGAATTCATCTTTACTTTGAAATATGAATCCAAGTATAACTTTGTATTACATAACTAAAATGTCTTTGATCTGAAGGTCTCAAATTTATCCTAGCAAATTAAATATGGAAGCTGAGCCAGGCGTGGTGGTGCATGCTTGTAATCCCAGCATTTGGGAGGCTGAGACCAGAGGATCCGGGTTTGAGGCCAGTCTCAGCTACCCAGTGAGGCACTCCGCAACTTAGTGAGACCTGGTTTCAAAATAAAGAATAAAAAATAGGGCTGGGGTATAGCTCAGAGGTAGAACACCCCTGAGTTCAATCCCCAGTACCGCAAAAAAAAAAAGAAAAGGAAGCTGAGTGTGGTGGCACATGCCTGTAATCCCAGTAATTGAGAAATGGAGATGAGGATGGCAGGTTCCAGGCTAGCCTTAGCAACTTAGCAAGACCTTCAGCACCTTAGGACCCTGTTTCAAAACAATAAATAAATAAATAAATAAATAAATAAATAAATAAATAAATAAATAAATAAATAAATGAATAAACAGGGATGGGTGTGTATCCCAGTGGTAGAATGCCACTGGTTTCAATCCCTGGTACTGTAAAAAAAATAAGTATCAAAAAAATGATCTCTAGGCTTATGCATACAGCAAATAAGTAAAGACAGGTGATAACAACTTTAGGAGACCAGTCAACTCAGAGAGGGTATGGAAGCTTCATTCAAAGCAAAAGAAATGCAGGGAACCAGCATGAGGGTCTGCCACAGCTCCTTAATAGCTGGATCTTGAGCAAGGCTGGGTCCGCTGGAGTCCTGCAAGGCAGACGATTCCAAAAGAAGGAATGCGTGGCATATCCCACTTTGCATTATTATATTCTGGAAATTTTGGGTGCTTTGGGTTTTGCTTTTATATTAATTATAAAAGAAAACTTCTTAGAAACATGTGGCCTGACAGATACTGATCTTTTCGCTGAAAATAAGCAATGCCTCGAGACAACTCAATGCATTAACCTTTTACAAGCAGTAGTCTAGAAACAGGCTTTGCTAGTTAATCTAAATAGCTAGTACCTGGTCCCACCTGGAACCCCCTAACTACCTGAGATAAGATAGAACAGGAGTTAACCATTCAGAGGCTATAGAATATATTAATTGTATAGTATAAGGAGAATTAACCCTGAAGTCTCTGACTACAGATTTTAGTTATTTTACTAATTTAAAAGACAATGGTTTCCATCACGGAGCTTCCTTAGTCTCATTGAGGTTAACAACGGGGAAAGGGGAAAGCAAAAGTAAAATCCCCATTTTGCCTAGCCTCTGCCACGGCTCCTAAAAAACATAGCTGCTGATAATATTTTGATTCTTTAATTTTTTGACTAGGATTTAATGGAGGATCCATGGCATTAGTGGAAAGATTTATGTCATCTGACCATTTATCCTCCTCACAATATTTAGCTGTGGCTTCCTCTAAAGTCTGTTGCTCATTTGCGGACAGTGATTTATTTTTGGAGTTAGAGTCCAAATTAGACTGATTACTATGAGTAGAATGATATGAGGGAACCTCAGTCTTTATTGGAGGGGTTTCATTGGCTTCCTACAGTTTGGAGGCTAAACATACTGTTTCATGGGTAGAATCTAAAACATCTCTAAAAATGTTCCATAAAGCAAAAACTTCTTCAGGTACCCTTTCAGGTCCGTGTAAAGAATAACAAGTTTTTATCTCCTTCCCTAATTTTATCCAGGTTTCAAGGCTTAAGGTTCCCTCCTCAGGGAACCAAGGAGCTACCTCTTGCAAAAACTGAAAAAATTGTTTTAACTTTTTGTGAGAAACAGAGATACCTCTTTTCTTTATCATATGTTGAGCTATATCTATAAAAAGTCTTCTTTCTTTGCTTTCAGCATGGCCCATTTTTAGTACTATTTTTTACTTTCAAATGCTCCATCTTTAGTTGCTTGCTTTTAAAATGACCCATCTTTAACTCTTAACATTACCACCCTTCTTTACCTGTTCTATTTCTAACAGGGGGTCTGCAGCACCCTTGAGCGATCTACCTGTCTTAATCCCGACAAAATGAATGGGGGAATTTTGAATGGGGGAACTTACCTAGTCGAGTCCGACACCGTTGGGTACCAGAAGCTGGGGACCAGCCCTTGAGGCAGTGGGGTTGGGGATCCCTCGACAGGTGTGGATTGAGACGAGGTCTCGAGAATATGCTCACACCCAATGTAGTGATGAAGCACATCTGTTTTATTTATTTATTTTTTTGGCAGTTGTTGTTTTATACTATTTTTTTGCAATGAGGCATATAGAACAGGAATTTTTACAGACTTGTTTTTCCAAAGGTTATCCTCAACCAGTTAAGGTTACAACACATATATAAAAATTCTTTTCCATTAGTTAAAATCTTTACAATTTTGTTTAGTCCCATTAAGCAGTGTTCTATCTTATCTCAGGTAGTTAGGGGGTTCCAGGTGGGACCAGGTACTAGCTATTTAGATTAACTAGCAAAGCCTGTTTCTAGACTACTGCTTGTAAAAGGTTAATGCATTGAGTTGTCTCGAGGCATTGCTTATTTTCAGCGAAGAGATCAGTATCTGTCAGGCCACATGTTTCTAAGAAGTTTTCTTTTATAATTAATATAAAAGCAAAACCCAAAGCACCCAAAATTTCCAGAATATAATAATGCAAAGTGGGATATGCCACACATTCCTTCTTCTGGAATCGTCTGCCTTGCAGGACTCCAGCGGACCGAGCCTTGCTCAAGATACAGCTATTAAGGAGCTATGGCAGACCCTCATGCTGGTTCCCTGCATTCCTTTTGCTTTGAATGAAGCTTCCACACTCTCTCTGAGTTGACTGGTTTCCTAAAGTTGTTATCACCTGTCTTTACCTATTTGCTGTACGCATAAGCCTAGAGATCAGTTTTTTGATACTTATTTTTTTTACAGTACCAGGGATTGAAACCCGAGGCATTCTACCACTGGGCTACACACCCATCCCTGTTTGTTTGTTTATTTATTTATTGTTTTGAAACAGGGTCCTAAGTTGCTGAAGGGATTGCTAAGTTGCTAAAGCCAGCCTGGAACCTGCCATCCTCATCTCCATTTCCCAATTACTGGGATTACAGGCATATGCCACCACACCCAGCTTCCATATTTAATTTGCTAGGATAAATTTGAGACCTTCAGATCAAAGACATTTTAGTTATGTAATACAAATTGTACATGGATTCATATTTCAAAGGAACTTATTAAAAACTCCCTTCACTTATTCACAATCATTGTTAAGCTATTAAACCTGAGAACGAAGCAGTTTCTCTAATTACTCACATATGTTACGCATTGTATTGCTTGATTTTGAACATTATGTCTTCTACCTGTGCTTGAGATGTCCCAGTTCTCTTTCCAAGCACACTAAAATGTTAGGAAAGAGAAAAAGAAAGTGACAAGCACCTGCACTGCCCCTGTCATGAACCGCCCAAAGTGGTGCAGCGATCTTGGTATTTTCCTGACAGCCTTAACTACACCCTCATTTGTCTCTAAACATCTTAAGTGTGACTAACTGTCAAGTTCTTAAACTGAAGTCAAATACCCTTTTATTTTTTTATATTCTGGGAAATGAGAAGACTGTCAAGAGATGTAAAACCAGATACCATAAAACAAATAAATAAGAATTGGATGTTTTCTATGCTACAGAGAACTGAGAACAGGAAAAAGAAACAGTTTGGAAACTATTTACAGTGGCAAAGCCACAGTAGCATCAGAATGGGCCTGTGTGGGGAAACACTCTTAGCACATTATACACTCGTGCCTGCCTCCTTCCCTCTTCCCTTCTATTTTATAAGATGGTGGTACTTTTAGCCCCATTTTAAAATCCAGGGGAAGGAGGAGCTACAATGTTATAAAATTGCTTTCAGTCATATATTCAGCAAGAAGAGTTATCGGGCGCCCCAGGCTGAACCCTCAACCATGAGGCCCCAATAAAGACGCTGCCTGAATGTTGCTGGTTCGAACCTCTCTTTATTATATCTCTCTCTTTCTGGGATCAAGGGCACTACACAAGCAGTAACAAACACAGCACAGAAGTCGTCTCTCCAAATAGTGCCTTTTCAACAGACTCTCAATAACCCCTCTCTCTAGCAATCCGTCTTCCACTAGCTACCCACAACTTTTCCTCCCAGAACTTCCCCAGCAACCCACTCCAGCCTTTCCCAAACAGCAACTCTTTCCCCAGCAACAACAACCGCAACAACAACCAGCAACTCTGTCCAGCAACTCTCCCCCTTCGGCGAGAGGCGGAGGCTCTTAAAGCCACCCAGGGCCTAAGCCACGAGGCGTCTCATACAGCTCTCACCTGGGCCGGCCACGAGTCCAGCGTCCTGGTGCATGCGCTCTGGTGTGGCGCAGCCCCAGAATGTTATCCACCTGCAGCTGCTTCTGGCACTCTGCCAGGCGCCATCTAGAGGCGAGGTCTAGCTGGCTGAACTAGGCCCCTGACAAAGAGTGACCACTACAGAGAAGTGAGAATCTCTTTGTCCCTGACTCCTGTAGCTTTGTAACATGGAAAACGAAACCACTTACCTCCATCTCAACTCCTTTACCTGTGCAAAGTGGATCATGCACCAAAGCAGAAATACACTGAGCATCCTTGCTGTTTGATTCTGCATTCAGGAATATGACTGAACATCCTGGGGTTGGTTTTGCATCTTTGGGGACCCTTGATAGTTTTGTTTCTCAGGAAATGGAGATGATAATACTGGTAGGTGTCTTGGGAGTTTTGAAAAGCCTGACATAATTCACACATCATGCTTAGTTCTTGATATGTTGACAATCAATAAATACAAGTTCCTATTTTTCCCTCTAACAAATAGTGATAAAGGGAATGATGTTATCCAAGGACTTTAATAATTCTAAACAAATCATTCCAAAATAAGCCAATTATTTGGAGAATGAAGACTGTACCTGATGAAAAAAAAGACAAATTCATAAAAAGGTAATTAATTCCAAAGTTGTTGTGCAATATTTTAGGAATAAATATTAGTAGAGTTCCTTCAACCAGATTCAGAAGATGCTTAAACATAAATTGTAGTTTTTGTTAAATTTATATATGCATATATAAATTATACCCTATTTCTCTCTGTCTTTCTCTCTCTCTCTCTCTCTCTCTCTCTATATATATATATATATATATATATATATATATATATAGTCATGTCACTTAACATGAATAATCAGTAATAAAGTTCTAAAATTTAGATTGTTGCCATGTGTCGTTAACGTAGTCCTCATGTGAATGTATTAGGCAGCCCAGGCTTCTGAAACTCATAGATCATAGGCTTTTGGAGTCTAGAATCTGGGTGCCAGGCTGGTAGGTCTCTGGAGAGAACTCGTCCTGGCTTGTAGATGGCCACCTTCTCACTGCGTGCTCACATGACCTTCCCCTAGTGTTTGTACTAAGGACAGAACTCTTTCTTCCCTTCCTTCCATTCCTCCAGGTCATCAATCCTATCAGATCCCCCACCCCACCCCATGGCGGAACTGTGCCTTCCTTATTTCCTAAAAAATACTCTTTCCAAGTACAACTGCAGGGAGTATATCAGTGAACTTTCTCATTGCTACAACCAAAATAACTGACAAGATCAACCTAGAAGAGGAAAGCTTTATTTGGCTCATGGTTTCTGAGGCAGACACATCAATGGAGCAGATGGAAGCTGCTCAGCTCATCACAGTCAGGAAGCAGAGACAGGGAGACAGGAGCAGCCAGGGACAATATTGTCCTCAAGGCCAAGCACCAGTGACTCCACTCCACTAACCATGCCCACCTCTGAACCTTGCTATACTGCCCACACATGAGGTTGGGGGTCCCAACCATAACAGTGGCGTTTATGGCTTCAGTATAAAGCAACGTGGCCTGAGGAAGATTAAATACTGCTCTTTGATACAAAATAAACTGCCAAGACAGTATATTGTAAGTTAGGCACATGATGTAGTCCTTACTTTTTCTAATAAAAAGTGTGGATCAAAGTTCCAATATTTCTATTTTCAATAATCTGTGAATTATAGCCTATTTAAAAATGATTTAGAAAAATAAACTTGTGGTATTATACTAGATAAAATGTGCCTTTACAGTTATTACAAAGTATAAAACTCAAGCAATATTTGTAAATTTTTAATTCTAATAATTCTGATTTACCCTTTGTAATCTGTTGAATACATTCATTGCAAACTGCAAGGTGGGAAGTTGAAATGATCATATTTTTATTCTCGTCCAGACATGGGTCTGAAAAAATCTCTTACTTGTCATGCTTCATGTAAATTTTGTCATGAAATTTCTTGCATCTACACAGGCAATGCTCAAAATCAAGGTTGAAAACTGGTCATTTTGTACAGAAGAGAAGCAGTAATTGAGGTTGCTACTTGGATTTTTACTTGGCAAACCCAGATCCCCGTTTTTCTTGACAATTAGGAAGTTGAGAATCAATTGAAGGCAGGAATGGAGGGTTAGTCTCATCAGCGGACCAAGAAGCAGATTTAATTCTCAGCTCTCAGAGGTGCAGCCCACTCTGTGATGCGAGGTCTGCACAGAACTTGCTGTTCACTCACTCTTTTGACACTCTATGGTAGCTGTCATTTTTGAGGCTGCCATCTAATAGCAATGTCAAATAGAATTCCTCGTTCTTACTCATATCTTATGCTTCAGAAAAACAGCAGTAGATAGCATGGAAGGTAAAAGCAATTCTTTCCCCCCAATTATCTAGAATCTTATATATTGCTATTTCTTTTGACTGTGGACATGCAGTTTTCCCATACATGTACATAAAGCTAGGAAGGCTTGGTGCAAATGGGAAGGTCTTCACTGCTTCACTTTCTATGACAATATATCTTGAATGTTGCTCCTATTTGCTATTATTATTAAGCCTCTTGACATAGCAATTCTATTATAATGATGTTTTTAATAGCCTTACATCTGTGCAGGTAGAACTACTCAAATTCTTGAATTATTTGCATTCTATATAAAATGCAATATTTCTACTTAAATTATTATTTTTGAGACTGGGATCTGACTTCTTTAGCCACAGCTGCCTTTATGGGCATTTGAGTTTTTAATATTTATGTTAGAAACAAGTTGATCCTTGAGTAGCAGTGGCACATCTGTAAATAATCTGTCATGTGGAAAATTAAAATAAACACACGATTTCTCAATTAGATAGATAGATTGTTCCTCAATTCCCAGAGTAAATGAGAAGACTGAGTCAACTTTATATTTCTCATGTAAGTAAATAGATCTTCATGATTGGCATAACCATTCCCCCTCTTCAAATAAAAATAACTATTAGGCAGCAAACAACTTAAAATCCCTGGACAGTGGAATGTTATTTCCCTTTTTTTTTTATCTTATGAAACAAAGCACAAAGTAATTTATACAGGATAACATGAATAACAAATACAGAATATTAAAAACTCCTACTCAGTTTCCTCATGTATTTTGCTGAGAAGAAAATATAAGTAATTGCCAGGTCTCTGAGCAAAAACTCAAATCACATGTGGGTTCACTCCTCTTAATCTATTTGTCATGAAATTGCAATTCATTTCATCCACTCTCAAGGTTTGGATAAAATATTACTTTACTGAGAGTAATAAATGCTAAAATTTAAGCTTCACTAATAATTTTCTTTGGTAAGATACCTGCCATATACCCATGAACTCAAACAAAAGAAGCAAAGCAATGAGATTTTTGTAATGGATTGCCAATTAGGTTGGTTTCTTTGCAGTTGAACAAGTTGTAAGAGATATATTCTATACCCTGATTCCCCAGAAGTATCAATTATGAAGACAATCTCTAAGAGAGATGATTAACCTTTCAGGAAACATATTTTAGGTTATAGATATAATTACAAGGCTTTGAAACACACATCAGATCTCATTGATCAAATTGCACATAGATTTTTAAAGCATTATTTCGTATGTGATATGCCTCTCTCTCTCTCTCTCTCTCTCTCTCTCTCTCTCTCTCTCTCTCTCTCTCTCTCTCTCTCTCTCTCTCTCTCGGCTCTGTATCCCAACAACACTTCAAAGTCTAGATAGACCTTGCCCTGTCCACCTGTAATATCCATAATCAGTACCTTCACTGAGCAACCTGGTATGGAGTTAAGATCATGATCCCTGGAATGAGAACCCAGTTCTCCATTGGCCGATGCCACTTTAAGCTAGTTACTTACCATTTCTGCATCTCAGTTTTACCAGTTGTGAAATGGGCAGAATAATGGTGTATATCTCAGAGGATTTCTGGGTGGGTCCAATGAATCAATCAATATAAGATGTTTTGGAGAGCCATGGGCATGGGATTAGAATTTTTAAATTATTAATCAGTGATATTCTCTCATTTGACTTCATCGAAACTTTAGAGCAATTTCAATTTTCTATCTTTGTAGATTAAAAACAACTGCGAATTTTAGAAATCTATTTTTTTGTGGTGTTAGAGATGGAAACCAGGGGCATTCTGCCTCTGAGATACAACCCAGACCTATATTATTTTTATTTTGAAATAGGGTCTTATGAAGGTTGATGAGAGTCTCACTACTTGCTGAGGCTGTCTTCAAACCTGTGATCCTCCTGTCTCAGCCTCCCAAGTACTGGGATTACAGGTGTGTGCCACAACGCCTGGCTTAGAAATGCTGTGTATTGTGTCTGGTGTCATATATCTTGTAAGTTCTGTGGCCTGGGCCATTGCTCTCACTTTGTCATCCACAGTCCATGGGTTTTGTTTCCACACTGTAATTTCTAAATCCATATGAGTTTCCACCTTTCATTGTTCTCATGTTTCTCCTAAACTTTTCAGTGCTGAGAAAATTATCATCTAGCTTAACCTTACCTATGTACTGTTTTATAAATCCTTTTTTCATATGTTTTCATTCTTTTTGTTAAAATAAGTTAGAATCTCATCAAAACAGTGAGTTAGGTTTAAATAACACAGTTCCTCTAGAGGTTATAATCTCTTCCTGAAGATGTAGTATTTGTTTGATAAACATTACATGATTGGAAATGCTGGAAATATATTTTATGTCTTATTACCACTGTATTCTTTTCGTAATTTATTGGTGCATTGCAATTATACATCATAGTGAGGTTCCATGTGTTAAAGACACAGCTATCTGCATATTTCCCACTACATCTCTCCCCACTTCCAGGAAACATACTCTTAGAAAAATAGGCAAAGAGGTGCAGATCTATAATCCCAGTACTAGGGAGGTTGAGGCAAGTAGATCCAAGGTGCAAGACCAATCTCAGAAACTTAGCACAGCCCTAAGCAACTTAGTGAGACCCTGTTTCAAAATAAAAAAAAAATAGTGCTGGGAGTCTAACTCAGAGGTAGAATGTCCCCGAGTTCAACCTCCAGTCCCAAAAAAGGCAAAAATTTAAATACAAATTTTTGCAATTTTTTTTTTGTGTGTGTGGCACTGGGGATGGAACCCAGAGGCATCTTACCTCCAAGCTATACCTCCAGCCCTATTTTATTCTTTTATTTTGAAACAGGGACTCACTAAGTTGCAGATGGCCTCACTAAGTTGCTGAAGCTAGCTATGAACTTGCTATCCTCCTGTGTCAGCGTCCCAAATACTGAGATTACAAGCGTGCACCACCACACTTGACTAAAATTTCTTTTTTAAAAAAATCTCTTTTTTAATGTGCTTTTGTTGGTGCTAACCAAAGGGAAACATAGACTAGGTTATAAGAAAAAAGTATATGGATGATTCCACCTGACCATAAGCTTGTAGAATCGTTCAACTACACAGTAGAAATGACATGCAAAATCTGTACTCCCTTTAGTTGCCAAGTCTAACTTTGCTTCCTAATGTTATAGTGACTTCTAGTGATTATGAATTACAGAATGTTGGTCTGGAAAGAAAACTTGTGTTCTAAGCTGTAGTGTAATAAATGTGGTATATGTTTATTCGGGATAACCTAGAAGAAATACCCTTCCTTGAGTTTAAGAGGGACAGCCTTGCACCTAAAAGGGACAGAAACTTCTCTTGTCTCAGGCTAAAAATCAGGTGCAACAAGTCAAAGATCATTCTGGGACTAATGGGGTCACCTGTCAGCTGGGCATGGTGGTTCATGCCTGTAATCCCAGCACTGGGGAGGTTGAGACAGGAGGATCATGGTTTTAAGGACAGCCTCAGCAACATAGCGAGACACTCAGCAACCTAGAGAAACCTTGTTTCAAAACAAAAAATAAAAATAAAAAATAAAAAGGGACTGAGAGTTTAGCTTGGAGGGAGAATGCCCCAATACCAAAAGGGGGGGGGGAGAAAAAAGAAGTCATCTGCCTGGGTTTGTAGCAATGTCTTATAATTTTACCCCTTCTTAAACTTTACTAATTAGGTGTCTATGTTCTGCAGTAGCTACAAAGTGGTGTGATAAGTATCAAAGAATGCTCATGGCAAGAGAAAAAGAACATGAACACAGGAATTTCTAACAGCACCTGCTAAATCTTCTTTATGAGAACCATTTTAATAAGGACATGCAGAGATGTAATTACAATAAAATAGGATCATTAATGTACGTGGTTCTACTGCATTAATTTATATACACATACTAAGCATGTTCTGGTTCCCGAACTCCCTTTTGAAGATAAACGCTCGAAAGTGTTTTAGGCAAACAACTCAGTATATTTCATTGTGTAAATAAAGACAATTAAAATACGGTCTGATTGTATTTGGGGTTTTCCCTCTATGATAAGTAAAGCTCTTCACTGGTAAAGCACTTTCCCCCCATCAACAAGAAGGTTCAGTGTTACGAAAATGATAATATTTTAAAAATAATAGTACTTTTTCTTTTTAGAAAAGTAACAGTAAGTCCTATAAAACAATTTGTAAAATATCAAATTCATCCACTAGCCCAGTTTTATGAAACAGTAAAATATCTAAAATGAACTCTTATCTCCAAATATGATCCACAGAGACAAATATTAATTTCTAACCTAACCTAAATTGTGGCACTTCTCCTTTAAAACAAACACACAAAAAAAGTCATTACACAATAATCTTTTAATATCATGGTCTCTCATGACCAAGTCACTTGGGAGACATTTTGTGATACAGAAATTCCTTCTCGAATTTTTGGGCATATTACCTTTACTTAAAATAATTTAGTGGACATGTTTGACAGTACAAATATGCATGAAGAGATTAGGGTTTAATTTAAATTTTGAATACCTAAGAATTACAATTGAATTAAAACTGCTCATGCATTTATGGATGTCTTCAGTACTTCAAAAAAAAAAAAAAAAAGAAAGAAAAGAAAAGAATTAAGGTAGCAAAGGAGAAGGACAAATAAATAAACAGAAATTTTTAAAGGCTCAAGGATGAAAAGAGAGAATGACTCAGAGAGTGTGTGGTCAGGAGATACAGAAATACCCAGTTCAATTTGGTGCTACATGAATTTTCCCACCTCAAATCTGTGTCCCATGTGAAACTTCCTAACTTCCCCTAGCTTGAAGTCACATACTCTTACATCCTTACCTGCATACACAGAGCGTGAATTCTCTGCAATGTAAGCTGCCTGGGCGGCGGCTCTTCCAGCGCAGGTGGAAAGTGCAGCTTCCCCTCACATGGCCCAGTCTATGCCTTGCCCATCAGCTGGTCCCAGAATCTCCCTTCTGCCCAATTTCTCGCTATCATCTGCAGCCTTAATCCTTCCTAAGAAAGTTCCCTCCACATCTCACTTACCTGATACCTCTCTATCCCCTTAGATATTAAATTTCTTGCACTTCTCTCAAATCTCATTATTGCAGGTCCCACATCCCCGAAGGCCCCCATCTTTTTCAGCTCACACCTTTGATTCCGTCTTATTATCCTGCCATCACCTTAGAAGCCAGCACACTGATCTGGACAACTGAACATGAATCCGTTTTCTATTGCTGCTGGGACAATTCACTGCATGCAAGGCGACTCAAAACAACACTATTTATTACCTCAAAGTTGTAGAGGTCAGAAGAATCAGAAGTTCGCTGAGCTCAATCGGAACCTCTGCTGAACATCTCCAGAATACCAGCTCAGGAGTCAGCAGTCCTCTCTTCTCATTCGAAGACTCTCGGCATGAATGTCTCCAGCAAGACCGGCTCCTTGCTGGCGTAGTTCTGAGTCCCCGTTTCCCTGCCAACTGTCAGGTGGCACCAGCCTCTGGTCCTAAAGGCTTCCCACGAACCTTGGCATATGATCAACTCCTTCATCAAAGGTGCCTTGATTCTCTCAGATCTCCTCTTTCTGCTTTTATGGGCTCCTGTGATTCCTTGTGACCACCCGAATAATCCTTAAAGTCAACTGATTAGTAACCTTAACCACATGTGCCATGTCAGGAAACACATTCACAGTCCCAGGATGAAGAGTGGGGTCTCCCTGCCCTTGGGCACTTGCACCCACCGGTTCGCTACCAAATTCACTTGCTAACTAGAAAGTCTATCACCCCACGTCCCTCTCCTCCCCCTCTCAATCTGGGTGATTCCACAGCCCAGGTGACTCTCAGAGCTTCAGCCTTCGGCTCTCTCACACCCAGGAAGTTTCTGCCTCATGCTGTGTGGGATTGAGTCTGCTGAAATGACCCTGCACCCACCAGTAATGCGTGGTGTCCCATGCTCACCCCACCACTTCGTCACTCCCCATCTCACTCCTCTGCCTCTGTTTAGGATGCCCGAGACCCGTGCCTTGAACCTCCTCCTTCCAGCTGACTTCACTGCCTTTCAGATCTAGTAGTGTCTTCACGCAACCTCTCCCTTCTCCATATTCTAATCCTTTTGTCTCACTGTCCTTCATTGGACCCCTGAACCCTCCTTGAATCTGGAAAGATGCCTTCTTCATGACTGTCTAGGTTTCCCACTGCTATTTACAGAGTGCGGGACACCAGACCTCAGCAGGGGCTCTGCACTGCACAGCCACCCTCCTCGAGTGTCCTCTGAGCTGCAGCTTTCTTCCCCAGGATGAAAGTTGAAGTTCCCCACTCCTTTTTTTTTTTTCAATGAAATCTTCTAATTTATTTATATTTATTTTGTTTGAAAGTCATTTTATTAGTGCATTGCAATTATGCATCATAGCAAGGTTCAATGCGTTAAGAACACAAATGCACACAGCTCTTTGTGTTTTTTTCCTGCATCTTACCCACTCCTCCTTCTTCCTTCTGGACAGGAGATAGCAAGGTTGGTAATAATACCTTCACATATTGCCATAGTGTTATTTGAAGCCTCCATTCTACCAAACCTCCAACTCCACAAACTTCTGCGTGCTTGAGGCAGATAACCTTGTTTTCTATTATTGGTCTTGATGACACGATCTAAGCACAGGGCATCGTTGTTAGAACTTCTGTAAAACCTACAGCCAAATATAACTGTGGGTAAAACCTAAGTAGGCTTGTTCTCTGCTGCATTAGGAATCACAGGTCACACATTTTTCTACTTATTTATAAATACTCTAGTATTCCTTTCAGTGAATTTATATCTCCTCTTTGACAAAGAAAAATTTCAAGAAGTAAAAAATGATTACTTAAAAGTGAAAATACGTAACGCCATCTGTAAAGAAAAGGCTACACATACAACTGATACCCCAAGTTTTGTTCGATTTACTAATATTCATCTTGGAAAAGGTTAGAAATCTACATGAACTTAACCATGAATACAAAATAAAAAGTAAGGAGGCTCGAAGAAGGAAACAGACCAAATAATATTATGTCCATACATGAAGGTATCACTAACAACCTTACTAGCATGGACAGAGAGGGAGGCAGGGGGTAGAAAAATGGAGTTATGAAGGAACCACACCAAGAAATATTGTGGGTATATATTGTGGGTCACTTTAAATCTCACTGTGATGTATAATTATTTTGTACCAATACACCTTTTAAAACAGGAAAGAAAACATATGAAAAAAATTTAAAGTAAATTTAGAAAATGAAACTCTAATAACAAAATGGATGAAGAGGGGAAAAAAAACATCACAAAGGTATAAATCTAAAATCAAGCCTGGCTGGATGGTGTGTGCTTGTAATGTTGTAATCACAGCACTTGGGAGGCTGAGGCAGGAGGGTTGATCACAGGTTTGCAGCCAGCCTCAGCAATTTAGCAAGGAGGCCCCCTGCAACTTAGATTCTATTTCAAAATAAAATAGGGCTGATGTATAGCTCAGAGGTAGAATGTCTATAGTTTGGTGGTGTTGGGAATTGCACCCAGGGGCAATATATATATTAAGATGAAAAACAATAGACTGAACAGTGCAGTTGTCTTAGGGGAGGTAATGGTAGATACCAGCTCGGTGGCCACAGGCTGCCCATTTGCTTTCAGGGTCCTAGAGTAACTGGATAAATGTTGCATAGCTAGGTAACAGTAGCTGGAAGCAACCACATTCTGGGGCATTTTTAATGTGCACATATTGTACCGCAATCTCCTCTTCTCCCATGGCATCTGATTCACCTAATAAAGAGGAATGAAAATCTGGATATCTCCCACCGAAACAAAGCAGGAGAAAACGACTTATGAATTAAATGCTCATTCATCCCAAGCCTCCCTTTCTGAAACGTCTGCGCAGCGAGTGCGTTTCTGGCTTGTCACTTCAGGAATATGCACTCAGCGGGTTTTATTCAACGTTCAACTGGGATCCATCTGGTCTTGCAGAAGTAAAAGATGGTCCCTTCAGTGGGAAGGGAAAACACATTGATCATCTGGTTTTATCCCGGTGAAGAACCTAAGGTCGTCCCTGCTCTGAGGTTGAAGGGGTGAGCAGCAGGAGTGGGCACAGTGAAGTGGATTTTCTGTACTTGCTTGGATATGGATAAAGGGAAAAAAATCTACCTTTCCAATTGGTGCCTCAAAGACCCCGTGAAGTGCTGTCCCAAGGGCACGTGCTGCTTATGGCCCGTCTGCTCCAGCACCTGCTTTGCTGGTCTTTCCACCTCCAGGGCAAACACAGAACTTGTTCCTTGGGTCACATGAGTGCGGTCTCAAAAGTTCCCTCTGCCCCAGTACTTTACATAAACTACGGAGGTAAAACAGGCATGGAAAAAAAAAGTTGAAAGGCTTAAGGAGACTGTTAATGTTTTAAACTCAATATTGCGAAGTCAGAAGGGGAAGTTAGCTTGTTTAAAAAAAAAAAATGGTCTAGCCTGGCATGGTTTCATACCAGTAATTCCAGTACCTGGGAGACTGGTAGAGTCTAGACTTCCAGGTAACACAGACAACTCCCTTTTTAAAATAGATTATTTATTTATTTACTTACTTATTTAGTTGATTATTTATTTATTATTTACTTAATGCTACTGGGGATTGAACCTAGAGACATTCATCTTTGAGCTACACTCCCAGCCCTTTTAATCTTTTATTTTGAAACAGGATATCCCTAAGTTACTGAGGGTATTGCTCCGTTGCCAAGGTTAGCTCTGAACCTGTGACCCTCCTATCTGTTTAATTAGAGTTGTGCACCTGGCCATCACAGAAGCTGACATAGGATACTTAAATATCTTATTTTACTGAACTATAATGTCCCATATGGTAGTCATTTTGCAGCTATTTTAAACAGGGTAAAATGAAATGTACAAATGAATTTTGCTGTCTTCTGGCTATATTTTGATTTCCCATGGCCACACATGGGTGGTAGAGATGCACACTGTTTATATCGTCACAGATAGTTCCACCACACGGTGCTGCTGCAGAGATTTTTGAATAGTGCTTCTCTGGAGTCTTAGTTTACTTTCACCACAAAAATGATTTAAAATAGTATTTTAAAATGCTCTAATTTGAGGCCATTATGTGTAACATTTTAATTCTTTTTCTTTTAATAAAATAAAATGTGTCTCTAAAAGCAACCCATAAATTTGTTTTTAAAACAAATGATTTATCATCAAATATGTCAATGTTATTGCAAAACTATGTATCTTTATTGGATAGATATTTTTAGTATATCTTTTAACATGTTTGCTAAGATTGAAAATTGAAATGTCAATCATTATGATCCTCATAGCTTCTATTACCTTATTTATTTTGTATATAATATCTATTAAAATTAGTAAAGTTTACAAAGTGCTTGGTGTTAATTTCACTCCATGTGTGTATGTGTATATATACATATGTATATGTATATATGCATCTAGTATTATATACTAGATATAAATAGGTATAATATATGATATGTTTATCATATGTTTACATATTTTGCAAATGGTATTAGCACATTTTCTTCTGGTTTTCTCTAAGCAATTCTTCTGTTCCTTTTTATTTTTAGGTCACAATCTTATCATATAAATTCTGATGATAAACTATCTTATGCTTTTGTTTCTTCATGATTCCTGATCCTAATATTCTACTGAGATACCAGTTTCATATTTTTTTTACAGTACTGGGGATTGAACTCAGGAACATTCGATCTCTAAGCTACATCCCAGCCCTAATTTTTATTCTTTATTTTGAAACAGGGTCTCACTAAGTTGCAGAGGGCCTCACTAAGTAGCTGAGGCTGACTGCCAACCTGGATATCAACCTCCCAAGTACTGGGATTACAAGCGTGTGCCACCATGCCTAGCTTCATATTTTTGTTTTTAATCCATCAGATCTGCATTCAAGAATTAACTTGCCTGTCTCTGGGGTTATGTTCTTTTTTTCTCATTTCACAGGATTATGGTGAAGTCCAAAATTCTCCACTCTTGACCTGGACTGAAATATGCATAGAACTAAATTCATACTTCCATATATAATGGTATAAGTTGTGTTTGAAGCATTCTCTGTTAACTAGGTAAACAACCAAAAACATTCCTTTTAGGATGAGTGGGAAAACTAACACCAAGTTCCTTCAGACATTCACTAGATACAGACATGCAATGTAGGGATGGAATCTCCTTCTACATTGTTTTACTGATGGCAATTCCATAGTCTAGAGGGTTCATTTACTGAATTTTCTAAGTTTTGATATTTTCAGGTGAAGAACATTTAGATTAAATTAGGATTGTAATGTTGGATAGGGTTGTTCTCCTTTAACTGTTGAAAGAAATCTGAATTGGTTAATGTTATGCTTTTGTAGAAATCAAGACTCTTGGCCTAAAGGAGATGGATGGGGTGGGCAAATTTCTCATCTGCTGGTAAACTCAATTCCAAAGGCGCCCTACTGACCGTACAGATTTATTGTTGAGTTCTTAGGAATAAATGCTTTAAAACTAAACTCTTAGCCTGGCATGGTGGTGCACACCTATAACTCTAGTACTCGGGAGACTGAAACAGGAGAATCACAGGTTCAAGGACAGCCTTAGCAACTAGTGAGATTCTCGTTAACCTCGTGAATCTCTATTTCAAAATCAAAATAAAATAGGGTTGGGGGTGAGCTTGGAGGTAGAATGCTTCCTGGGTTCAATTCCATACCATGAAAAAAATAACAAAAACAATAAAGACTTTGGGAAACACTCTTTCAACCGTAATTAGAAGATTGCAGTGCTGAAATGGTCGAGGATTTAGCAGAGTAGCTGGACCAGGGAATACATGTTTTGAGCGTTCACTTTTCATTCAAGACATTGAATAATGCTGGACTTCACAATTAATTATGTGAAAACCACTTTCAGAAAGCACCTGGAAATTATATTTCTTAATAGCTTAGTCAAAAATCCTCTCAAAATGATAGAATTAAAATTTCCTAAAAGAGTACTTCTTCACATCATTCTGTGAAATAGTATGAGCTGTATCAAATGCAAGATTTATAACTTACATAGAATTTGGAAAGAACTCCAGAGTATTATTGCTGTGCTAGAAAATAATTTTATCAAATTTATTTTTTGCTATATTTGTGACCTGTAATAATAATTCATCAGGTTCGCCTATGCTTTTCAACCTATAATTAATAAAATTGCTTAATTTTCTGCTCTGATGAAGTAGTAAGTCTCAATATTGTGCAGTCATCTTTGGAAAATTTATGTACTTTTTCTTCTATTTTTTTTTGTGTGTGACAACTATTAAAAGGGCCCCTGAAATAGCAAGAAGTAAAATAAAATAAATAAAATTCTTGGCATTTATCCTTTTAGTAGTCATAAAAGATCTTGCCTATTATATAGATTTATGTTATATGTTATACATTTTCCTTAAAATACTATAGTTATTATGTGTGTGTGTGTGTGTGTGTGTGTGTGTGTGTGTGTGTGTGTGGTGCAAGAGATGGAAACCAGGGGCATTCTACCTTTGAGCTACACTTCAGGCTCTATTATGTTATTTGATTTGGAGACAGGGTATCACTAAGTTGCAGAGACCTCACTAAATGGCTGAGGCTGGCCACAAACCCATGATTCTCCTATCTCAGCCTCCCAAGTACTGGAATTACAAGTCTGCACCACCACACCTAGCTATAATTAGGAAAAGAAGGGGAAATATTATCAATTGCTATCTTAGTCTGTTTTGTGTCGCTGTAAGAAAATAACAAACACTTGGTACTTTATAAGGAAAAAATATTGCTCATTTGGGCCCGTGACTTTAGAGGCTGCAAAATTTAGGCTTAGGTGGCCATATCTGGCTTTGGCCTCAGGCTCCATCATATCCTGGTGGGTGACTTTGCACAGCAAGAGAGCACACGACAGTGACATGCAGTGTGTCTGGAAGAGGCCAAATTTGAAGTCTCCTTGTTGTTTGACAATGAATACTTGCAAGAACCAGTGCAGTTCTATGAGACAAAACCCAGTCCCCTGAGATGGACAGTGACCCCTTCTGAGAGTGACAGCCACAGGGCCTAATTACCTCCTGCCTGGCCCCCTGATGAGTGATCCCCCCACCTCAATGCAGCCACGTTGCAGCCTAAGCCTCCAGCACATACATGCTTGGAAGACAAGCCATATCCAAATGAAAGCAAACCATTTTTATGCTTTCATTAAAACTTGGCTACAGCTTAAGACGTCTTTGTGATACAGCTTCCTTATAACGCAATTCAAAATCAGATTTTCTCACTTAATCTGTTTTATCAAGTCAACAAGAAACAAACGGCAAAATTCACTGTACATCTTTTCGATTTTCAGGATCTTAATATTGAGGTATAATTAAAAGTAGGAGTGCCAGAAAATTATGTCCTTCCCGCTTTTGCATTTGGGATAAATTACAGGTTAGTCGTTCAAGTAATTTTTGGAACTTGCGCTAACATTCTCACCTTGCCAAATGTGTTTCATTTTAGAAATGTCTCCTTTTAAAGGTCAACTATAAATGTAAATTGTCTGCATATGTATTGTTTGAAATAATATGAGGCAACAAATAGTTTGCCAAATTTTCTAAAAAGTCACTGTTTAAATTTACTAGTAGTAATTCTTTACTTGTGTGGTTCAGCACTCAAGATTCATAATATACTGGGCAGAAGGCAAATGACTTCAGCCACCTTGTCCTAGAGACAATGTCCTGATTTCAGTCCCATGGGCCCCAGGAGGCTGTTAGTACTGCTGCTTGATTCCTTAGGCTTTCAGGTGTTTAAGAATTGGTTGACACCAACAAGGTGTGATGGTGCACACCTGTAATCCCAGTACTTTGGATGTCAAGACAGGAGGCTCACAGCTTCACAGCTGCCTCAGCAACTTAGCTAGGCCCTCTGCAGCCTAGTGAGACTCTGTTTCAAAAGAAAACAAAAAGTAGGGCTGGGGTATATGGGGATGTAGCTCAGAGGTAGAATGTCCTTGGGTTCAAGTCCCCAGTACCACACACACACACACAAATTTGTTGACACCTGTGAAAGAAATATCTCCAAGTGTCAGTTTTCCCTCTGGATTTTGTATCCTAGCTCCATAATTCTTCATCAAATTATCATGCTTTAAATGTTCTAATGCCTCCAGTAGTGATTTAGAAACTATTTTTTTTCATATTTTCTAGTTGACTTCACCAGGATGATTCATACACGTAGACCACCATTCCAGAATGAAGAGTCCTCCATGAGTTATTAGTGTCACGTGAGCTACGGAAGCAAAATCAGCAGACCAACACCTGGTGGTTTCACGGAGCAGCTCTTAAGAAGATCGTTGACAGGCTGTCCTCTGCAATGCAGACCTTCGCAGACAATTTCATAAGTGACAATACCGGGGAAAACCAAAAATGACAGAACACTCACTGGCCCCTTATTTTGTGCCAGGCAAACTTCTAAGAGCTTATTTTGAAGTCCTTCTTTCAGCTGTGAAGGGAGTCATGAGTCCAATAGTACAGATATCCCCAGCTGTGGGTACATGAATGAGGAAGCAGAGGCTACCCTCTGCCCCGCTTCAGGAAGACTGGAAGTGTCTAATGATAAGACTCATAGTCAGCTCTTCTGACCTCAGAGCCCTTGCTGCTTTTGTCATGCCATAATTCTCAGAAGGCTGGTAAATGACCAAGGGAGGAAGTGTGTGGAACAGTTTCTGGGACCCCTGGGATGGCAGATTCACCCTGAGAGTGCAGTGCACCATGGGCTGGTAACCACTCTGAGTCATTTTCCCTTTTGCCTTTCCAAAGAGAACTCTGCATCATGATTATGACATTCTGTTTTGGTGATGCATGTTGGGTATGCTGTGGAAAAAAAATCATCAGTTGGCTGGACCTGATTAACAGTATAGTGTCTATTTCAGCCATTGGTTTACTCTGTACTCAGTGGTCTGGGGGAGAGCTGACAGGATCCTTAAAGGAAAACATACTTAGGATTTTATGCAGGGGAAGGGGGCATTTGTGCATGCAGATTTACCAGCACATCATTTTTGTTATTCTGAATATTATCTATATTTGCAAAATTTAAGTGCCTAGTGGCAAAATTAAATGACTCAGTTAAGAAAGTTATGGTAATATAGTAGGACTTGGCAGAAAGACTTGACTGTGAGACAACACATTTTGGCTACAGGATGGGCCTAAAATTCTTCATACATTTAAAGAAAAATAATTGCTAATTTGCCAATGTTTCCTTTAATATTTATTTATTTATTCATCCATTCATTAATCTATTTATTTTTGTGTTGTTGAATTCAGAATTCAGAGATCTTCCACTTCGGATGTATACCCCCAGTCCTATTTCACTAAGTTGCAGAGGTCCTTGCTAAGTTGCTGAGGCTATCCTTGAACCTGTGACCCTCCTATCTCAGCCTCCCAAGTACTAGGATTACAGTCATGCAACACTGGACCTGTCTTCCTTTTTTATTTGAAACATTACTTCAAATAAACTCCACTTCAAAAATGCTATGAAAAACTAACATTAAATATTGTTTTAGCCAGGCGTGGTGATGCACGCTTGCAATCCCTGTACTTGGGAGGCTGAGACAAGAGGATCTGGGTTCTCCGCCAGCCTCAGCTACTTAGTGAGTCTCTCTGCAACTTAGCGAGACCCTGTTACAAAATAAAGGATAAAAAATAGGGCTGTGGGTGTAGCTCGGAGGTAGAATGCCCCTGGGTTCCATCCCCAATTCCCTCCCCCCCCAATTTTTTAATTTTATACTTGACTCATTGCTCTATTTTCTTATATTTTTCAATATTGAATAATATATTTTAAAATAAGAGAAAAGTTATTCTAAAATATGTATTTAATTAAGTATTAAATATATGTAAACTTAAATATTTACATTAAGAATGTACACAATTATTTAACACAAAAAGACAAGCAGTTTAAATGATTTCTTTTTAAAATAATTATTTCTTAGTCTGAAGTTCTAAGATATATCTACAAATACTCCAAATTTTAACATTAAAGGTATATGTATCCTAATGAATAAAGTAGTAATAAGTAAAAAGTAGTGAGATAAAGATTTTTTTATTTGGTAATTTAAAAAAATGTTCAAGGGCAATCATAATTTGCAGAGATAAATGAATAATTTAGTTTGATGTAAAATGAGTGGGCAACTAAGAAGCTAAATCCTTTTTTTTTTTTTCAGTACTAGGGATTGAACCCAGGAACATTCTACATCTGAGCTACACCCCTACTCCCACATTTTATTCTTTATTTTGAAACAGGGTCTCACTAAGTTGCAGAGAGCCTCACTAAGTAGCTGAGGCTGGCCACCAACTCGGATCCTCTGCTCTCAGCCTCCCAAGTACTGGGATTACAAGGGAGCGCCACCACGCCCAGCTTGCTAAATCATTTTTCAAACTAAAGAGTTAAAAGCTTGAAGATGTTTGAGGCAATAGTGAATGGATTAGATAGAGAGATCACAGAAAGTATTTAACTGAACATATTTGGCATTATCCTAACATGATAGAGTTGGAGACAGAGGAGAGAGTCTTTAAGTTTGCTATGAATCTGTTTCTAAAGATTGAAATCTATTAGGCGATACCAGTCTCTTTATTAGAGAAATTAGATTTTTTATTATAATGGAAATATCAGAAAGAATATAAAATAGTGCAGCCCGATGCACACCAGTGTGATTTCCATGCAACCTGTGGCTCTTTTGTATTTGATCTCTGTCATTAGGACAACTGAGGAGACCAATAATAGTCTATCATTGTTGATACAGCTCTGTACAAATCATTGTGTTTTTATTAGATGATGAAAGGAAATAATATGTTGCTTAGGACTAAGGAAAGAAAATTGCAAATATTTCACTAGCAATATGATTAAAACTGAGGAAATGTAAATTTCACTTCAGATAAAATTGTAGATTATAAAAAAATCTGCTGATAATGTTTCAATTTGCAATCCTTACTATAACATTTTCATCCAGCCTATTTTGCTAAGGTATATTTTAAGGTTTCTTTAAGGTTGTTCTTTTATTTCTTACTTCAGAATACTAAAAAATGTTGGCTGTGCAAGTTTTCATGAATGTGATTTATCACTTGAAGTTTCATATATAATTGATGTATTTCTTATCGTACTTTCAAAGAAATTGGAAATCAGAGAGCTTTTTCTCAAAGTTGTCTTATCTGTAACAATAAACACATTAATCTGTGATAGAACATAGAAAACTTGTGAATTATAGCATTTCTGAATAAAATCACAAGTTAATCAAAAGGCTAATATTTTATGCTTATATGCACAGCTCAAATCGGTGAAGGAGCTTAGTACCCATAGCAACTATCATAACATAACAGTCTGTTTTCCGAGACCATTTTTTTTGTTTGTTTGTTTTGTTTTAGATTAAGAAGAATTCCCTAGGCTTATTGCTAATATTTTGTGCTAGCGAACTACTGAACCAAGAAAAGAATCTTGCTAGCAACTGTGTTTGAGATTAAGTTCTGAAAAATTAATTTACTGAAGACAAGAGTGAAAGCCAAACGCTGGCAATAAATATAACAATCAAGTGTATGAAACTTATAGAGTCATTTAAAAGGTCAAATTCAGAATCACCAGCTGTGAAACTAATTGAAAAAAAAAATTGATTTCTATATGATTTTCTCAGCAATTAGATACGTAAAACATGTATTAGACAGGAAAGCCAATTGGTGCTAATCCATTACTGCTACTCAATATATTTACAAAAACATGTATAGAAATTAATCCAAAGTTAATGTTAACATGTTGTTATATATATCAGATATATATATATATATGGGAAAATACTATGATTAAAAGGTTAAATTTTATAAATAGACAAAATAAATCTCCAACTTAGTTTTTATTTTTATCTTGACAAACTGAGAGTTGAAATAGTGTTATGGTTTGGATCAGGTTTAAGTATATTCTTCAGTGGTTCATGAACTGGAAGCTTGGACCTCAGTGTGGAGATGTTGAGCCCGGTGAGATATTTAAGAGGTGGACTTTGTGGGAGACAGGACACTGTGGATGCTGGCTTCAGAAGCAATCCTGAAGCAGGTTACTTAGAAGAACAAGCCTGGCTTCCTGTCTCTCATGGGATTTTCTATGTAGGAGTTCCTTTCACTGTGATACCATCTGCTATTTAGGCACTCACCAATGACAAGCAGGAGCCAGGACCATGGTCGTGGATTTCCAAACTGTGAGTTAAACAAATCCATTCAGTTTTTTTTTTTTTTTTTTTACAAATAATTCAACCTTAGACATTTTGTAATAGCAATGGGAAAAGAACTAATATAGATGAAAGTAGTGTTTTCAGATGTAACAGTAAAGATAACATCAGTTGCTTTGTTGCTTTATTTATTTTGAGAAATGCTTTAGGAAAAACTGACCAAAGAAGTTGCAAGCACATCATATAACTTGTGGGAGAAGAGAAATAAATGCCATTTGCTTCTTTTGTTTATCACATGAAATACTTCAGACCAGATGTTTTCAACCCTTCATCTGTGTTAGAAACACAGAAGGGCTCAGTAAGCTGCAGATGCTATGTCTTCTCCATTTGCAGAAATTTCACTCCAGGAGTCTGAGGTTACCTGAGAATCTGTATCTCTGACAGTTGCAGGGAAGACACTTTTGACAATCTCTCCTTAGAATATGAATCATTGGTTGCCCTTTGTAAGTATTAAAATTGAATGACCATCTACTTTTCTATAATTTGTCTCTATATCACTCCTACTTTATTTCCTGAGGTAGTTCAACTTCTAATTTTAATTCTTCCTCATGTTAACTTAAAATATCTCTCTAATATATCTCATTTTAGTCTTCTATTCTTAGTTTCAATTATCATATTCTATATTAAAAAATTTTAAGCTCCCATCAACATAAAATTTCTTTTTTTTTTTTGCCGATTGAAATGATATTGACACTTTAATACTATGAACAAATCTTATTTTGGTTACGGTTCACAAATCTAACTAATATATGCATATGTTTACCTCAAAGTTTTATCAAAAATGCCCCCATGCATCTTGTACCCAAGCTTTGCAGGTGGAAAGAAGTTCTAATGTGAATAGGGGAATATATGAATGAAGTTGAAGTTATAGCTACTTGTTATGGGTGCCTCTAATATTGTGTTGTAAAGAAAGCAAATGACTTTAGCACCTGGGAGGGAATATTCTTGACTTGTTCAATAAGGAACAAGAGGCAGTGATGTTACTGATCTTTGTCCATCAGATAACTCCTATGGCCTTCTCCATGAAGAAGTAATCCCTGGGAATCTCTCTCAGATCCATACAAGGGTTCAAGGTCAACAGATTGTTTGATTTCCCATCTCCCACCAGTCAAGTCTGCCAGTTTGGTTTTCACTGAGGAATTTGTGGGAAGCAGCAGGGAATAACCTCCAACACCTCTCAGGAAATCAGCAATTTTCAAGATCTCTAATTGTCTTCTTTTCTTGACGCCCATAGGTGTCACTCAGCCCCTCCATGGGGTGGAGTCCTTTCCCCCACCTGATGATGTGGACCACTAGGCTAAGTGAAACTCCATGACTACTGGCAATCTCTCCAAAATGGACCAGATTAAATTATTCTAACTGGAGACCTGACTTGTATCAGCCAGCTGGGAGAGCATGGTGGTCTGATACAGGTCTCTCTTGGGAAACCCAACCATAAAAAATTTCTAGTGGCCCTATGTATTCCATGGATACTAAATTTTTGGTGTGAAATCCAACATTTGTTTGCATTCCTCGTGAAAACACGGGAACTTTCTTTTCATAGCTGTTCATGAGAGACCTTCTAAAGCTTAATAAATGTCACTAGGAGATTTTGCAGTATTCTAATGACAATGACAAAGTATGCTCTAAAATGTGGCTACCCTTGGCTGCTGAGTGAGTATCCTAGAAATAGCGGGCTCATTATTTATGTACTCCCAGTAGGCAGCTTTGTCTACAGTGGGAGTCATCCAATTAGAAAATATGGTGTTGGATTTGTATCTAACTACAGCTAAAGTGGTCAGTGATACCATCTCAAACTTGGAAGGCATTCAAGTCAGCCATAATTCACTGGAAAGGCATTTTTTTTATGATAGAACTGTGCTAGATGAGGTCAGATAGCCTAAAGCAAAGTTTGCAAAAGATTTCTTTTTTACAGTAACTGGATTAATGGCCTGCAATGGTCAGTAGACAAACAAATAAGGACAAAGTCACCTGACTTTCTAAGGTAGACTGTGATAATTCGTGGGATTTGTCCAGCTAGTTATGTCAGATCAAAGTCAATTTTGCAGTTTGGCCTCATTATGCTGCATAGAGAACTTTGGATAGTAATAATTTAAACAAAATTCTGCATGAGAGAAATTTAAGGGATTTGGTTTCAGCTTCTGTTTAAGCCAGTGGAATGCTTTACTCATTGGAACATTACCCAGAAGCCAAGCAGTTACAACACAAGGGTTGCATATTGTTGCAAGCAGTGTATGCCACTGAGTATCTTCTCTCAGAATTATCTTTTAAGGATGTTTGTTTAAGGAGCAGAGTCAGAAGACAGAGATAGCTTCTCCTTCTAGAAAAAAGAACAAATACACTTACTGTCCTTTAATAAAGATCTGCTGTCCCTAAGCTCAGATTCTTTCCCTGTAACACAACCCACTTGGTGAACTGATGTCATTTGACCCTCTTCACATCTTCTTTTGGGAATTGGGCCTAGGAGAAGAATCTTCTGAATCTTTATGTTGAAGTCCAAACCCCCAATATGGCTACTGTCTTTGAGATAGAGTCTTTAAAGAAGTAACAAAGATGAGGCAATCATGATGGACTGAAACTTAATATTGCTGGTGTAAGAAGATTTTTGAACACAAAGGGAAGTCTATGTGAAGATGCAGGGAGAAAACAAACATTTACAAGCCAATGAGCCTGGCCTCAGAAGAAACCAGCCCTGCTAACATGTTGATCTCAGACTTCCAGCCCTCAGGGCAATGAGAAAACAACTTCTTGTTGTTGAAATCCTCCAATATGTGATTCCTTGTTGCATCAACCCTAGAAAATTAATACATCTGGAGATTACTATTGGTATGAGTAATATAATCCTCTGTCTCTTCCAAGAGTCTCATGGTTTTTTGTTTGATTCTATTTTCCAGCATGCATCCACACTAACTTGTCAGCTTCCAAGTAAGGTATAAGCTCAGAATATCCATGGTACTGGGAGAAGGAAGCTGGGAATTATAGTCTCTAGGGGGATGGACACATGAACAGTCAACTTTCAGGTTGACAAGAGGGCTAACAGCACTAAAATCAGGAGGGCTGGAACAGGAGAAAGGGAGGACAGGTGGAATTATAGTGGAAATAAAAGGATAATGTCACAGAGTATATTTATTTAGCCATGCAAAATATCACAGCCATGTTCTAACTCAGCATTTGCCAGTGTTTATCCTGAGGATCAGAATGGGAATTTCTGAGTTAAGCAGCTGTAAATAGTGAATTTACCAAGATCTTTTGGAGCCATCTTATGCTACTGAGGATACTGATTTGACCTTGAGAAAGCTTTAGAAATGGATTTTCTTAACAATTTCATTGAAATTGACATATTCATCATCCCACATCCATAATTCACAAAATTCTAGTCCATTGTCTTCACTTTATGACCTAGTGAATCGATGTTCTTGTGATCCAGTGAATTGATGTTCTTGTGATCCAGTGAATTGATGTTCTTGTGATCCAGTGAATTGGTGTCTCTAAAATGAAGTGCCTTGATTTAAAGTTCTGTTTTTATAAAAGTGACCAATGGAATCCATACGCTCTGGTTCCATTTGAATGGTTTTCTTAGGATGACACATCTTTTTTTTTTTAATAGGCACAAATTTAAGTTAAACAAAGGTCCCAAGTATTGTCAAAAGATATGTTTAGTTTAGTAATTAAAGTATTTTACCTCACTAAAATGAATTTCATAGCAGTAACCCATCACTAGTACTCTGGGTAAATTGATTATTAATATTTTAGTGAACGATTTTATCAGCATCTGTAAAATAATTTTGGATAAGTATTTTTGGGAAATTCATTTAAATAAAACTCGTGTCCTGAAAAAGACATTTTAGAAAAGATGTTCTGATTTTTGCAGCAAGTAGATAGAGTAAAAATAATTTTCTTGATGTTTTTAAGCCATCATAAGTTTAAGTGGACAGGGTCATCATTAATGCTTACTTTCTGAGGCAAGAGGATGCTGACCTTTCTTGAATCAGGGTCTCTTTATTGACTCTTCATTTTCCAGGCACTGTTGCTCCTATTTTCCAGTCAACATAAAGATGTTAAGTGCTTTCTAGATAGGTGTGCCTAAAGCAAGTGTGCTTGATGGTGAAACCTTATACAAAGCGTTGGCAGTGATGCTGCTGGTTATGGAGGGGTTGTGGGGAATGTTATCTGTAGACTCCCAAAGGGGTCTCAGAGTCAACTGCCATGTAGAAGTGGTGTGACTTTGCAAGGCAAAAGGAAATTAAGGTAGCAGGTGGAATTAAGGCTTCTATTCAGCAGAACATAAAAGAAAGGGAATTAGCCTTATTTATCTGGTGGGGCTGAGATAAACTCGGGAATATTAAGGTGAGAGGGGGAGTCAATACCCGTTAATCACAGCTCTGTGATGTGGAGGATTTGCCAGTCTTGGCTCTGAGACCAGGGTGGCAGTCAGTCTCTTGAAACTGGAAAAAGCACGAAGAAACTTCTCCCTAGGGACTCAGGATATGCGGACACCTGGATGCCTTGTTTCTAAGCCCAGTGAAACTCATTGCAAAGTTTTGACCCCCAGCAGTGTAGGTAGTATATTTGGATTGTTGAAAGTCAGTAAATTTGTGGTAATTTGTCATAGCAGCCACTAGGGAACCAACATGGCATACCAATCAGTTACTCAACTCCTTCTACTAACACCATGAGTTCCTCTGTCCTGCTCTCTGTTATTGGGCAAGTAGAATTCCTTTACCAAAATAAAAAAAAGTCAAGAATTCTGTGAGCATATTTGAAATAACATAGCAGCTCAATTTGCAATAGCTAAATAATGGAATCAGCCTAGATATCCATCACTGGACAAATGAGTCACAAAACTTTGGTATAGACAACGGAATTTTACTCAGCTACAAAGAAGAACAAAATTAAGCCATTTGCAGAAAAATGGATGAAGCTTGAGATTATACTAAGTGAGTACACTCAGTCCAAAAAAATAAAACTGAGTAGATGTATGTTCTTTCTTATATGTGGAAGCTAGAGAGAGATTCGGAAACAAGGGTAACATCAGGTAGATGAGCAGAGACCCCAAGGGAGTGACTGAAGGTCATTAGGGAAAGGAAGAGGGATAAGAAGTCATAAAGAATGCAACAGTAGGAATAACTCCATGAATGTTTGTTTACAAAATTGCCAATTCCAATCTCAAAGACTAGTGGGGTGAGGTTGAGGGAGGGGGAGACCCAGAGGAAAGGGCAGCAAGAGTTATGTGCATGTATTTTTCTAGCATCCTGTACCCCAATATGATGTAAAATTATAATGCACCCAATTAAAAAAAAGAGAGAAATGTAAAGATTAAACATGTGGTCTTGAAGAAGAGTCACGACTGTTGCTCAGAAAATCAGTCTCCCCTCCTCAGCCCATCCCTCCTCTCCTGGTCTTTCTTTCCTCTTACAGTATTTCCTTCTTTATCCTCCACCTATAGTGTATTCAATTTGGAAAAAAGCCAAGGCTCCTACTCAACTGTCATATAAAAGTAGCTGCTTTTGATTGGAGCAAATCTGACCTTAGCAATGCCTTAATCAATATTATCCAGTGGCTCGGAGAATTCAGTGAGTCTTCATTACATAGCGATCACACCACTTTACAGTGAAAGTCCATTTTTTTTTTCAAAGCGATAAAACTAGAGTCAATGATTGCTTGTGCATTTTTCCCAACATTATGGCAATCAGTAGCTATATTATTATTTTTTTAACAGAGAATCCAAAGGCAGTAGTACTCAAAAGCTGATAGCAAAGGATTCATCAAAGAAAACCTGATAAAGGGTTTTAGCCTAATCTGCAATTTACAAGTCCTTTCAAATGTCTTTCTTGACCTCAGATCCTCACAGCCAGAAAAAAAAACGTAATCCTTTTCCTCATTTTTTTGCAACCATATTATTAAGGTGTCTGGCTGTGATAATCTTACCAGAGTGAGAACTTTTGGCAGGTCTCAGTGCATTCATTGAAGGTTTCTTAAGCCTGACAAAGACCACACCATTTAAATGGCAATTTTCTCAAACTCTCATTTGAACATCAATAATTTAGCTATCTCCCACATTTCTAACTTTAGCCTATTATTTGACTTCGGATGTGAAAACATGATTTCTTTTATTGTCTTGAAGTACTCTTCTGGAATTGATCGTTGCTTTCTATGCCTCAGGTGTTTAGAACTGGGTGAAATCAAAGCAATCAAGATATAGCTTGCAGATTCAAATGCTGTACATTTTAAAAAAATGAGAGACATTTATTTTTAAATGTGTATGTGTTTAGAAGCATTCCTATATAGTGTTATTTCTTGACTAATACCTACTGAGCAATTATTCTAAGTTTAGCACTGTTCCTTAAACACTGCCTTCGTTTAAATCATTGAAACGAAACTGAAGGTTTCTGTTGTAAATCCATAATATTAAATATTTCACACTAGACTGAATACAAGGTAATAGGGAAACACGATTTCATTGATCATCTGCTACAGAATGTTTCAATTAGTTTTTTTGTTCATTTTACACAGTATAAAAGTTTGATCAATGTGATTTAAAGTAATTTACAGATGAGTACATGAATCTAAGGTTTAAAATAGTTCTCCAACTTCTCTTCGAGGTACTTTATCAGATTGATTGGTCTTAACTAAATGCCATAGACTGGGCTGGTAGACAAGAAGAACTTATTTCTCACTGTTGTGGAGTGTGGAAGGCCAAGATGAAGGTACTAGCTTATCTGCCTCCCCAGTGAGGACTCTCTCCCTGGCTTGCAGGCTGAGTCTTTATATGGAGAGAAGAGACTAAAAGCAAGCATTCCCACGTCTCTTGTGATAGGGATCCTAACCTCGTCACAGGGGCCCCATTCTCCTGACCTCATCCCAAAGGCTTTACCTCCAAACACTCATATTTGGAGTTGAGGCTGCAGCATCTGGAATTGGTGGGGGGTAGAGGCTCCAACACACACACCCCATAATAATTAGCAGTCAACAAGTTTTCCTTCAATTAGATTAATCTTTATGTGTGAATGTGTGTATTACTCCACATTATGATAGCTGTTTAATAATTAGTAAAATTATGTAGTATAGCTGTCTGACCTGAAAATATCAGATGTTATGTAAAAAAAAAGTTAAATATTTTATGGTTGATGGTGGTAGGAACATCTGGACATACCCTCAAAACCTCTTCCTGCTTCCAAGTCAAAATCTATGCTCCCTGGGCAAAACCACAGCTTGGTTATATTGTACTACTTGCCTAAACCCAGAAATGGTAGGCAGTATAATGTTTCCCCCAAATGTCTACACACTAAGCCCTGGAATATGTGAGTATGATGATATATCTACATCACCGTGTGTAAATACTGTTTAGAAGGTTGTAGCATATATAGAATAAAGAAATAGCAAAATGTTGTTTTTGTGTGCGCACATATACACATCCCAGATTTTCCCATGGAATATAAAATGGTTTAGTTATAGAAAATGACTGCTTATGTAATCACCTAAGCCTTTCTTTGTGTTTGCATGCACAATTTGATTTTTATTGCACAAATACTTATTAAAAACCTACTCTGTACCCTAACTATGGAAATTACTAAAGAATTGAAAATATAGATTTTTTTCTTGCTTGGAGTTGTCCTTTTGGTGAATCCCTGTGAGTTATATCATGATTCTTTATTTCAGTATCCATAAGGCTTATCTCTCTAGTATCTAGACCTTCAGGAGGGTCTTACTTTTCATCCATCACTTCACTCTAGCTTATTTCATGAGTCTTATCAGCAGCAATATCTGCAACCACTCCCTGGTCTCATTTTCAAGCATCCTACCTTTTGACCACCATCTCCTATCTTTTTTTCGTGTGTGTGTGTGTGATATTGGGGATTGAACTCAGGGGCATTCTACCTCTGAGCTATACCCGCAGCCCTATTTTTTTTATTATTTTATTTTTGAAACCGAGTCTCACTAAGATGCAGAGTGCCTCACTAGGTAGCTGAGGCTGGCCTCGAACCTGGACCCTCCTGTCTCAGCCTCCCGAATGCTGGGATTACAAGTGTGTACCACCATGCCCGGCTTATCTCCTATCTTCTTGACCATTCCCTACAATTCTGATTTCACTAATCTTTGAGTCTTCCTTTCCAAAGTTCCTCAAATGCAGCATATGTCTTTATCTTCCTCATTCAGCTGATATTTTATGGTTGATGGTGGTAGGAACATCTGGACATACCCTCAAAACCTCTTCCTGCTTCCATGTCACAATCTATGCTCCCTGTGCAAAACCACAACTTGGTTATATTATGCTACTTGCCTAAACCCAAAAATGGTAGGCAGTATAATGTTTCCCCCAAATGTCTACACACTAAGCCCTGGAATCTTTGAGTATGTAGGAATTTTTGTCTGTTTTGTTCATTGCCTAATGTCTAATATTCAGAAAGTAAAGAAGATATATGATCACAATGCACCAATAAAATAAGCATAATGTACTTAATATATCTTAGACTCTTAAGTATTTAGGGAATGAATAAATAGAAAATAACATTTACCTATTTCATTTATTTCAATAAAAAATTGTCAGGTAACCACACCATTTTTCTACCCATGGAAACATTCAGTACATTCTGACTCAGGAGAAATCAGATATTTAAGTGCAGGTTTGGGAAGCGAAGTGAAGCAGAAAGAGAGGAAGTGTCCAGTCTGAGTTGGCAAACATTATTGCTTCTAGATTCAACACAGGAATCAGAAAAGAAAGCCGGGCATGGTGGCACATGCTTGCAATCTCAGTACTTGGGAGACTGAAACACAGGATCACAGGTTTGAGGGCAGCCTCAGCAATGTAGCAAGACTCTCAGAACCCAGCAGGTTCCTGTT
Organism: Graphiurus murinus; assembly: GCA_004027655.1. Taxonomy (NCBI): domain Eukaryota; kingdom Metazoa; phylum Chordata; class Mammalia; order Rodentia; family Gliridae; genus Graphiurus; species Graphiurus murinus. Next base: position 110,370 of record PVLC010001437.1, read on the forward strand.
TCCAAACAAAAACTAAAGAGGACTGGAGTTGTAGCTTAGAGGTAGAATACTGTTGGGTTCAATCCCCAGTACTAAAAACTCCAGCCATCTCAGAGTAAGGAGATAGGTAATAGATGTGACACTGTGATACTGTCCTCTATTTGTGATTTCTCTTCAAGCTGTGTCCAAGATGAATGTGCCCAATTAAGGGCCAGAACTTGTGGATGCATGTTTAAGCTGTGGACAAGTAGCTGTATATATTATGGATTTTATTTCCATTTTTAGTTCACAAACCATCCAACTGACCATTCACCCCTCCATCCTTCCATCCATCTATTACAAAAATACAATGAAGAATTTGTCTTGAACCAAGGCATAATGCTACAGTGAAATCTAGCTATAGAAAAATAAAGTGAGAAAACAGGCACTGAATTTTTAGGATATGTTCCCCATTCCTCCACAAAAATAAAAACAACAACAACTTCCTATTTAATGACATAGCCATAACCTAAATAAGGTCTTGCCTTCAATTTCTAATATTACTAAAGCATAGACTCATTCATTCCACTAATGATGTGTGAACAAAATAGAACCTGCTCATTTAATTCCTATTTTGAATTAAAATAAACTTTGATTTAGAGTATGCTTACATATTGCTTGTGTAAGGGGCTCTATTAAGCCACTTTACTGCATCCCATTGTATTTAACCTCACGTGTCAGGAATAGTGTGCCTCTGATTTGGAGAATATGGATGGCTTTCAGCTTCGAATAGGGCAGTCATTCTATTTTTATTCTAGAACCAACCCAAACAACACATATTTCATACTTAAAGTTAATACTGAGCTGAGCTGAATTCAAACTACTGACCTGGAAGTGAAAGGACTCATTTTTCTTTATACAAGACTTCTAAAATACCACTCTCTTGATACATTCAGAGAATAAGCTTAGAAAAATCTATATTGTCTCCATGACCACACACACACACACACACACACACACACACACACACACACACACACAGATACACACACAACATCACATTTGAGTTATGAGTTTCCAAAGGTAATGAAAAATCAAAACTGGGAAGATGAATGTACGAGGTCCTTTAGAAGCATTTTTGGGAAACTGGGTTGCTAGCTTCCAGGCAATTTGCAGTGGCCCCTGGAATGGGATTAACCATCCTACATACAGCACAGCGACTGACATTTGCAAAGTCTTTGCAAGCAGTTCAAGGCCATGGTGCCCTTGTGAGCACTGATAGCCAGCCGCACTGCCGTATATTCAGATGGGCTCACAATGGCCCTAGGGAAGATTGGGAATGACAGCAGTGCTGGTGTTCTGGTGGGAAGAAACAAGGTTGATAAGACATGTGTTTTGAAGGGTTCTCCCTGATATTTATGTCCCTTATTCTGTGAATTTCAATACTTACATGATGAGTCCCTGGGAGAATTCAGTAAGAAAATCCTAGGTCTTTTAGGGATACTATGGGGATTTTCCAATTGCATGATCTCTGGAATGAAGTGGATGGGAGTCTGTCACACCACCTCACCCTGCTGATTGCTTCCCATCCCTGTCCTTGATGTGCTATGTTCCCTTTAAGCTTGGCTTGGTGCTCTGTCACACTCTGTTGCTTGGTGTGTTCTTTCCGTTCTAGGATTTCATCTGTCACTTCTTATTGTCTTTCTCATTCCAGATTACTGGGAACTTGGCTTTTCAGGGTACTTTTCAACAGCACTATTTGATTATCTACTTCTTCGTTAAAATTTAAATCAAGTAGGATCTTTCTACAGAAAAAAAAAAAAAATTAAACCCCTGAGCAAGGCTTTCAACCCTTTCCACCATCTGGTTTCAATCTATCTTTCTAACATTAGGTGCCCTATAATTCTCTTTTAATCCTAATTTTCAGTAAACAAAGTGGCTTTGGGTGTCACCACCTGGTGCTATTTCTAATACATTGTGCCCTTACTGGAAATGCTGTCAGTGAATTTACCGGTTTAAAATCTCACCTGCTTAGTACATTTCAGCTCAATCACACGTCCTCTGTGAACTCTTTCTTGTTCCTCCAAATGAAATACTAGTTCATATTCCAGTGCTTCCCCCCACATTCCACTTGTCTATATCTTAAGGATTTATCATATATGATAGGTAGGTTTACATACATATATCCATCCATACATAGACAGAAAATCACTACAACTGAAAGTGTTAGAAATCAGGTAGTTAAGTAGTAACTTCAGGAATTATTAGGGGGATATTTTATTCAAGTCAAATAGTATATGGATGATGAATATGTGAAGGAAATTAAACAATACATACATTTTTGTCCTCTAGAAGAGGACCTGACATTACTCAAAAAATTTGTTCTGTGTATGCTAACTCCAACTCCTATAGTGGCCATTCATGCACATCACTGGAATTATTTTTATTTCAAATTAAAGAACTTGAAAACTGCTGATCTTCTCTAACCCTGTAACTTTAGAAAGGATACAACCCCCAGCCTAGTGATTTCCCAAAGTCACATAACTGGCCAGAAGGAAACCCCTCTCAGGCTCCCTGTCCCTTCTGTTCTTTCTCTCTTGTCCCTATCATGCTTGATAGATTTCACAATCTGCAGATGCCATCTAAGTGTGACTTTACTGAGATGCTTACAGCATGCTCCCTGTTTATACAAAATAAGATAATTAGGATGTTGTGGAATGTTAAAATTCTACTTGTTTACATGGAAATCTGTATATGTAGAAACTTTTTCCTATAAAGTATGTATGACTAAGTTTTTAAATTTAGAGACATGTTAAATATCTGGATATAAAATAAATAAGTTTAAGCATGTAATTACACCAGGAAATGAATTTGTATTGTTAGTCCTGGTTTCTTAGCTTAATAATAATATAATTATTTTGTACTGAATAATGAAGAGTTATAAAATTCCACCAGAAAAAAACAATAACCAAGATTTATATTCTAAACAAGTTAAAAATGTGAACATATGTAAAAATTGAAAAATATTCAATTATTATATAAACATATAGTAAGACCTTAAAAAAGAATGAGTTTATATTAATAGATACAATTCCAATTCAATCCAAATCACCATAGTCTTCTTTCCTTCCATGAAATGAGCTTTACAATTCTTGCTTTATACTAATGTAAAAACTAATTTTCACTGTTTCAATATTTCTAAACAATTTCTTTAGTATTTACCTTGAAAATATATTGTTAAAATACTGTGTATAAATATTAAATATTTTCCCTTTTTTATTATTTTGCTTTCTACTTGTGTCCCTCAACAGATGAGTAAAGAAAAGATGGTATATAAACAGAATGAAATATTATTGTCATAAAAAAATTCTATCATTTGCAACAACATGAATGAAACTGGAGGACACTATTAAGTGAAATAAGCCAGAGAAACAAGTACCTCATGGTTTCATTCCTTTGAGAAATCTAAAAAAAATTGGTCTCTTGAAGGTTGAAAGTAGAATGGTAATTACCAGAGGCTGGAGTTGGGGCAGAAGGGTCTGGGAGACATTGGTCAAAGGATACATAATTATAGTTAGTTAGCAGGTATAAGTTCAAGAAAGATATTATACAGCAAGATGACTGTAGCTAATTATGACATATCATATTATTGAAAAATGCTAAGATAATGGATGTTAAATGTTCTCACCACAAAAGTATTAACTATGTGAGGTGACACATATTTTAATTAGCTAGATTGAACCATTCTACAATGCCTATAGACTTATAGACTAAAACACGTGCTGTTCATGTTACATATACACAATTTTACCTGTCTTCAAAATATGCAAATTTGAACTAGAGTTGTTCTTTACATATTAAGGTTGAGCATGTTATCTAGAATATATGGTGCAAATATTTTCTCCCAACTTCTAATTTGTCTTTTGATGATGTCATTTACTATGCACTTAAAAGTAATTATGCAGTCAATTTTTCTAATTGCAACTAGATTTTGAGTCATAGTTAGAATTTTTATCCATAGTTTATTGACAAATCATATTTTATTCTAGTAGTTATATTATTTTATTTTTCACATTTAAGTATCTGATATATCTGGAATTTATTTTTAGGCATATGCTATCTTTCCCTGAATGACTTGAAATACCAGTATTTAGCATATACTTAGTTTCATATCTACTATACTATTTCTGAACTTTAGATTCCATTTTGCTGGCTTAATGTGTCCATTCCTGTGTCTCTACGACACTTATTTCTAGAGTAAAATATTTAAAAACTGTTCATATTCTGTTTTTTTTAATTATAATAGTTCATGCTTTGTATATATACATCTTTGTTAGGTAGGAATTGATAGAGACAAATGTGCACACATTTCTCATCTGACTCCTTCCCCAATTCCCACCCCGCTCCCTCGCCCTCCCTCCCTCTCAACTTCAGTTCAGTGAGTGACCTTGATATAATTGTGTAAGTACATCATGTGTTTTTTTTTTTTTTTTAGTTGTTTTTTCTTTGTTCAGTGTTTGCTTAGTCATTATGAACTTTGTTTCTGGAGTTCTAAGGAAATTACTTCTTTTTTGAAGAATCTCCACACTAATCTCCATAGCAGCTGTACAAATTTGCAATCCCACCAACATTATAGAAGAGTTCCTATTTCCCCACATCCACAGCCAACATTTGTTGTTGTTTGACTTCTCGATGATTACCATTCTAATTGGGGTGAGATTGAATCTCAGTGTAGTTTTGATTTGCATCTCCATGATTGCTAATGATATAGAACATTTTTTTCATATATTTGTTGGCCATTAGCATTTCTTCTTTTGTGATGTATCTATTTAGTTCAATTGCCCATTTCTTGATTGGGGTATTTGTCTTTTTTCTTTTGTGTGTGTGGTACTGGGGGTTGAACCCAGAGGCATTCTACCTACAAACTACACTCCCAGCCTGATTTTATTTCTTATTTGGAAATAAGATCTTCCTAGGATGCTGAGAGTCTCACTAAGTTGCTGAGGCTGGTTTTGAACCTGCAGTCCTCCTGTCTCAGCCTCCCAAGTACTGGGATTACAGATGCATGCCACCATGCCCAGTTTTTGTTTTTGTTGTTTGTTTGTTTTTATGAAGGTTCTTTTGGGGAATGAGAAGTGTAGATCTTGACTCTTCATTTTTCAGGCATCAACCTCTTCTTTTCTTCTTTCTTTATACCCAAGGGCCCAAAGACACCTCTCCTGTCCATTGAACTCTGTTTTCCTCATTATTTGAACCACCCAGGTGAGAAGCGTTGAGGTTGAGTCTCTTTTTAGTTCCTTCCCTATGGTTAGTGATCTTATCTAGACAAAAATACTCACATATTTCTTTCATGCACGTTTGGAGGTCCCAGTCATATTATTTGCAAAGACTGTGTGAAAAGACTTAGAGAGAGAAGTATAAAAATAATTGAGGCATATCTTTCTACTCATGATTAATTAGAATTATATAGCATTCTCTGTAGCCTAGTTATTGTGAAAAAAATGGGATTTATTCCATTGTATTTGCTATTGTTTTTGTTCCCTACAGTGTTTTGGAGAATATACAGAGTTAGATTCAGATTTAGACGGCTGCCATTGCCTACCCATAAGTCTTCCAAATAATTTTAAAAATTTGTGTGTGGCTGCCTCAATGTTAAGATAATATGATAAATTAATATATTAACTACAATTCCAAGTTCTTTTTTATTTTTCAAAAGAAATTCATTTAGCCAGGTGTGGTAGTGCACGCTTGTAATCCCAGCACTTGGGAGGCTGAGACCAGAGGATCCGGGTTTGAAGCCAGCTTTAGCTACCTAGTGAGGCCCTCCGCAACTTAGTGAGAAACCCTGTTTCAAAATAAAGAATAAAAAATAGGGCTGGGGGTATAGCTCAGAGGTAGAATGCCCCTGAGTTCAATCCCCAGTACCGGAAAAAAAAAATCCATTTAACAAACATAGGGCAGGTAACTGTTTTATAATGTTCAATACATTGCATACCTATCTATATTAAGAAAATACAGATTGTTGGAAAGGAGAGTGATAATTTTGAGGCCCAAAACATATATATATATATATATATATATATATATATATATATATATATATTTTGTGTGGTACTGGGGATTGAACTCAGGGGCATTCTACCTCCGAGCTACGCCCCCAGCCCTATTTTTTATTCTTTATTTTGAACCAGGATCTCACTAAGTTGCGGAGTGCCTCACTAGGTAGCTGAGGCTGGCCGCAAACATGGATCCTCTGGTCTCAGCCTTCTGAATGCTGGGATTACAAGCGTGCGCCACCACGCCCGGCTAAAACATATTTTTTGTTAATACATCTATGCTATTCTTAGGAGAATGAAAAAAAGAAAAACTAAATATGATTTTACTTTAAAAGTATACAGACAACTAAAATAAATCAATCTTTCTACCTTCTGGAGTATTAGTAAAAACTCAAAGTTTTGTAATTACAAGCCAAGTGTGGTGGCACGCACTTGTAATATCCGTACTTGGGAGGCTGAGATGGCAGGATCTGGGTTTGTGACCAGCCTCAACTACTTAGTGAGGCTTTCCAAAACTTGGTGAGATCCTGTTTCAAAATAAAGAATAAAAAATAGGACTAGAGGTACAGCTTAGAGGTAGAATGCCCCCTGGATTTAATCCCCAATACGGAAAAAAAAAATTCTAATTATTCTGCACTAAGATAATACTACCATTTCTTAGGTGAAAGTTAGCACAAGCAAGCTTTCTAAAGTTACTGTTATAGCCACATTTGACATTCACTTAACGAGTAGTTCAATGCTCTTCATTATGCATATAAAATTATTTTGTGCTGGATGAGTATAAGAATATTTCAGATTTATGTCTTCTAAGAGTTTGTAATCCAATTAGAGGGACCAAAAAGTTATCTGTTAAAGAATTAAAATATATTCTCAAGCAAGCATAATTCAATGTCAAAATCAGTAATGAAGCCTGTAAGTGATACAGTTCAGAGAGATAAGATGTTAATGAGGACCTAACATTGGGAAGAATAGGACACAGGGAAATGGAGTTGGGTACTACTGGAAAACTGAGGGTTTTTATTAGAGGAAGAAATGAGGAAGTGGATTATTATCTTACATTAATTTGACATTTTTATTGCAAACAAATTTGTATGAAATAATCAAATTAAATAGAATTGAGTTAAATAAGAAAATAGATGACTTAGTTTTATTACAATTATAGAAGGTAGAAGTAGTTCATCAAATCCAAGAGATCTTAGAGATCTTCTGAACTTGGGAACAGAAACCTAGATAATATCCCCAAAAGCACTCTGCACTTTTCTTGCAATGTATACACAGGAGACTGTGCACAGACCTTCGATTCCTGCTCTCAAGACCACCCTTGCCTGATTCTGGGTCACAGTGCCTGCATGACCACCGGAGAGCTTTGGTGCCATTTCTACAAACACTCTCACATACATTCCAACCAGGCCACCATCTTTGTTGACCTAGGGTTAGGTCTCAGACTTTTGAAAAAACCTTCCTATCACACAAAGATCAAAATTTAAACCACCATAACTTCATGCAGAATATTATTATCTACCAGCTGAACTTCTGCTCCAATAGAACAACCTTAAAACAAGTTCCTCAGGATTATTGCTCTCTCCATTTTCCCATTCCTTCTCTAAAGCACTTTATGAATGATCTGTCCTTGATAGAAGAATCATCAGAATTTCAAGGTAATGTAAAGGTAGAGGAGTAGGTAAGAGCCGAGTAGCACTGAACTACACTGTTAAACATTTGGGGATCAAACTGCTTCTGCCTCCAGGGCTAAGGGGTAAGTAATATCATTTTTGAAAGAGTTAGAAAACATCATAGCCTGTATTTGAGTGAGTATCAAACTGCATGTAGTACTAAGGATTCTGACACATATTTTTCATGGATCATTTTCTCATCCTAAAAACCTGGCTATTGGCCAGAAATGATCATCTAGCCTTTACATTCTCCCCTAAAACTTCTTTACTTTCTACCCAGGACTCTAACAGAATCCCCTTCTCCTTGCTGTAGTCATATTTGAGCCCACCTGACATACATTTCGAAAATATTCTTTTGTTCTTCTTTTCTGCTGAATAAAAATGCCTTTCCATTATTTTAGGGGATGGTAAATGACTTTATTCTATCATGTAAATTTTGATAAACCCTTGAAAATAAGTATTCTCCCAAGACTTGTTTTGTTAAATGTTGGGCATTGATTTAATTTTCCCCGTCTCCCTCTTAGACTCTTAGACTCTGCTACTTACAGGGTAGGCACCTGCTGAGATATTTCAGCATTATTGAGAAAATAATAAATATTTGTTTGCATAGATGTCTTGAAGTACATTGCCTAGCCTACAGTGAGCATCAAATCAAACACTGCTAGTACCAGGCAATGACCTCTTCTCTCTTAACGAGACACCCAGAGAGTTCACCAAGAAGAGAGAATCTACCCTGGAGAAACACTAGGCAGTTCAGTCGCATGCAGAAGAAACTTTGGCCCAGGTGTCACTTTCTTGGATCTGTAGGTCTGCATGTTCTTTCAACTTTTAATGTTGAAATTTTAATGTTCAACTGCATGTTTTAATCAACTTTTCCACTTATTATTATTATTTTATTATTATTATTATTATTATTATTATTATTATTATTATTATTCTTTTGGTGCTGGAGATTGAACCTAGGGACACTTTAACTCCAAGCTATACCCCAGCCCTTTTATTTTAAACAAGGTCTCCCTAAGTTGTTGAGGGTAGCCTCAAACCTGTGATCCTTCTGCTTCAGCTTCCCAAGTACTGGTATTATAGACCTGTGCCACCATGCCTGGCTTCTCCTACCTCTTCTTGATCATGCCCTAAATGGTATTTTTTTTTTTTAATTTATATTTCATATGAATCTCCTGGGGAAACTTCAATGTTCCCTAGCACCTCTTCTGTGCACACAGTCCTCCGAAGTGCCCTTTATTCCTCCTTAGCTCAAATTACTGACAGCTACAGATCCAGAGTTGTACTAACTTCACCACTGCCAAACCAGGGCCTCTCTGCCTCTTTCTTTTAGAAGTTATTACTGCTTTATGAGATGTCAAAGGTTGGGGTGTTGGGTCATGCCCCTTGGACACACAGGTGTCTGTGGATGCAATTGTCCTCCTCTGATGCCGCTGGTAAGGGCCACTTTGGGAACATCTTCTGTTTTCACCTGCGTGACCTCCCATTCTGATGGCCTCTCCAATAATTCTCTAGCATGACGGGCTCTGCAGTTATCCTTTAATGGAGTAGGATGCAGTGTTCTCCTGATACTAAGACTCCTCCCCTGCCCCTGATCCACAAAGCACATGCCATAAAGGTTTTTTCCTTCTGGTATTCTCTTAGATACAGTTCTCCCCTGTAGTTACTAATGTGCAGAGAGACTTAGGTGCCAAGAAAAAAAGAAATGGGTAGTGAAAAGGGGGATTATTAATGCAAAAATAAAAAAAGAATTCACAAATCTGCCAATGATGTCTGTGCACTCCATACGATTCTGTGAAGAACAAAGTCTATCTCTTTCCCTGGCATATGCAGCTCAGGTTCGTGTAACACAAAGTTCTGATGAGAGTAAATGCTGGAATCAAAACTAACCCCACTGGTGATTTTGTGGACTTGGGTTCATTTTTACTTCACTGTGTCGGTTTTATCACCTATAACATATAGGTAATGTGGCCACCGATAACTCTCTCATAGGGTATTACTAGTGGTCTAAAATGATAGAAGATAAGTTATATAATACATTAAAAATATTTTGGGCATGTACTAAGTCCTTGGATATGTCATATATTATTACAAAAGGGTGAGTTAAGCCTCCAGTTACTTAAGACTACTTAAGGCAGTTTTCCTTTCTTCTAAAAACTCTGGTCCCATTGATATGCATAGATTAAGGTAGTTCTCTAAGTCACAGTCTATTTTTTTAATGCACATAGCTGTAACATAAAACTTATACAACATATTTAGAATGGGCATATAATTTGACAAACGTTAGTCATGTACACCAAATCTGATATTAATTCTAAATTCTCCCCAATTACTTTTTCTAGCTCCAACTGTTGATTAAACTTTTACAAAATGACCTTGGTGATATCTTTTTCTTCTTCCTCTTTTTCTTTCTTGTGGTACTGGGGACTGGATCTGGGGGCATAATATCTCTGAGCTATGCTCCCAGCCCTATCTTATCTTATTTTATTTTGGTGTGAATCAGAGTCTTGCGAGGTTTTTGCATGTCTCACAAAATCCTGAGGCCGGCCTTCCATCTGTGACTCTCTTGTCTCAGCCTCACAAATACTGGGATTACCAGCATGAGCTACCATGCTTTTTGTGGTACTTAGGATTAAAACTAGGGTTGCTCTACTGCTAAACTTCACCCCTAGTCCTTTTTATTATTTTAATTTTGAGACAAGGTCTCTCTAAGTTGCCCATGCTGGCCTCAGGATTGCAATCCTCCTGCTTTAGCCTCCTGAGGAGTTCATAGCTTATTTGGAATGAATAAATTGGTGGTGTGACTTCAGCAAAGCATGGTCATTTGCAATTATAAATAAAAGAGGTAGTTAATGGTGCTGATGCATTCCCAGAAATTTGGGGGAGGAGAGTTGATTCTAGCAAAGGACAAAATAGAAGGCAGTTGCACGTGCTTGCACGGACGAGACAACTGTTGGCCAGTCTGGACAAGAAAATAGAAGGTTAAACTTCCTGGGGAAAAGGGTGGGCAAATGAAGACACCTCTGAGTGTATCTGGAACAGTTTAACAAGCTTTCTGTTTCTCTCTTGGTGCCTTTCGTTTGGATTTGCAAATTGGTTTCACATAAACATATGAGAAGGGTCGAAAATAATTGCAAAACAGTCACCAATGCAAGCCAAGTTTCAGTAAGAGAGTCTGTATCCACACTCATGCTTCAAAATAGGAAAATTCAGGGCACCATGTGTGAAAAGACAGCTTTGACGGCATTTGACGTAAGGCAACTCTGGATAATGAGATCCATGAAAAGAAGAAAAGGTCATGAAAAGAATTCTGCAATTGCCCAAATTTATTGCCTTAGAAGAATTTCTAAGTCATGGTGTCGAGCTTATCAAATTATGTGTCTTAAATATGTGTTGATTGTTTTATACCAATTAGAAAGCAATAAAGCTCTTAAAAAAGAGAAATTTTGTAACAACAACAACAACAAAAAGATCTCAGATAAAGAAGTAGAGACTCCAACGGGGCAATGGTGGAGGTTTAGGGAGAAAGGTGGTCGGAAGGAGATATAACAGAGGTAACAGTTTAAATAATGCTGTGTATATATAGGAAATTATTGATACTAGTCTGAACGACATGTACAGAGAAGGGGATGGAAGTAGTTGGGTCAATAGGGGAGAGTACTAGGTTTTGTGTACATGCGTATTCCTATTTCTCTGTAGCTCAGCATGATGTATAATTACAATGTACCAATGAAAGTATATTAATATATATCAACCACCAACCATACTGGTGCTAAATATATTTACTACATATTCTCTTTTAATCTACCAATAATCCTATGAGCTGGCCTAGGCTTGCTGTATAATTTATATACATTTATATATAGTGGAGTCGATAGAGGTATGATCAGTGTGGTTGCATAACTTGTCCCATATGCTCAGGCTAGTTGAGGTAAAATTCAAATTCAAGGGAAACAAAAGCAGAAGCACAAGCCCTGGTCTGACTTTCTAAATGTTTTTCCTGGAGCCCAGTTGTATTCTAATTACCTGTAAGGTGACTAAAGCATTGATTTTTAGCTTCCACTCTTAGGCTACAGGTAGAGTTATAATCTCAATCAACATCTGTATTTTTATCATTTAACCCTGTGAATCTTCTGTGTGCTAAATACATCAAGTCATTCAGCAGACATTTTGTATTACACAGAAGGCTAAAATACTTTTAATAAAGCCCCCAAAAGGAGGGGATTTTTAAGGACATCTGCTCCTGATTTTCTCAATCTTGAGCTCATAAAATCAACCCCATCTGATATTCATTGACACTGACATCAGTTCAGTCCCTTCAGAAACCCTCATCACACCAATTGTGCCAAGAAGAAAAGGGGAGTAAAGTGAAAATAGTAGTAAATCTAACCAAGGAGGTCAAAGATCTCTAGAATGAAAAATATAAAACATTGAAGAAAGAAACTAAAGAAGACCTTAGAGGATGGATAGGCCGCCCATGCTGTTGGATAGGCAGAATAAATACTATCAAAATGGGCCTACTACCCAAAGCAATCTGCAGATTCAATGTAATTCCTATCAAAATACCAATGACATTCTTCATGGAGCTATAAAAACACAGTGCTGAAATTCATTTGGAAGAACAAAAAACCCAGAATAGCCAAAGCAATCCTGAGCAATAAGAACCTGTCAGAGGCATCACAATGTCTAATTTCAAATGACTTATAAAATTATGATATTAGCTTAAGGTGGAAAAAATATCCAGACCACACTCATTGTTGATTTAGTGGAATGTTTGTATACACTTTGTATATATTATGAATCTGGACTACACTTCTTTACAGAAAACTCTAATAAATAAAACTATTTTTATTTTTATTTTTTTATTTTTATTTATTTATTTATTTTTGCGGTACTGGGGATTGAACTCAGGGGCATTCTACCTCCGAGCTATACCCCCAGCCCTATTTTTTATTCTTTATTTTGAAACCGAGTCTCACTAAGTTGCGGAGTGCCTCACTAGGTAGCTGAGGCTGGGATTACAAGCGTGCGCCACCATGCCCGGCAATAAAACTACTTTTAAATGAATAAAAGTCATCAAACTTCTTATAAGATGGGCTATTGCTTGTTGTCTCTACCTTTTCAGCTATATTTCGGGGAATTGTATCTCCGCATTTCAACTTTTTCATTTCTACAATGGAAGTGTTGCAATCAAACTGTGCTGTTCAGTGTGGTAGAGTCTAACCTTTGTGAGGATCTAAATAAAATGCAATAAAAATCCAGTTTTTTATTTGCACTAGCCACAATTCTGGCACTCAGTAGCCGAACTTGGTCAGGTACCACATTGTATCATGAGGATTTCAGACTATTTCCCTCACTGCAGAAAGTCCTTGAGCACCTCTGAATTTACTGATCTGCTCCTCGAATGCAGGGACATGTATAATAATTTGTGCCTGGCTTATCATTGTGACATACACAAATATTACATGGAATTTTGCATATAAAATAGAAACATTAGTTTTTCAAATCTTTCCACAATTATCCTAAGCAAAGGCTCCTTTGGGTGGGTTTAGGATCATGCTATCTTCTGTAGAATTGAACTTCTCTCTTGATGACAATAGGATGGAAACTATATTTAATTATCAGCCCTTTTCTTACTTTCTGTGGTTTAACACTCCTAGAGGGATAAAGAACATTTTTTTTTCTTATTGTCAACTAAGAAAAGTCATTTTCTTTGAAAAATGCTTCTTTATTTCTTCTGTCTCCTTGATTTCCCCCTGCTAATAAGTATCATATTTTCAAAGAATGAAGAAGTGACCTTAGATAGATTTTACAGCACAGTATATAAATGAGTATATAATAAAAACTCAGCAGTGATAGATGTAGACATTTTGGGATCTTAATGCAATGCTCAAAGTTATAGACATTTTTTTACCTTCTTGCCCTCAAATTGCATTTGATGTCAAAAGGATGCTTTCATAATAGGCTTGACACATTTTTTTTTGCAGGAAAATGTATCTGGTTATGTTAGCAGTTTCTTTTATTTAGATATCCCAGATATATCTAGGATTCAGATATACTTCAATATTCAGATATCTAGAATATATATATTTTCCCTTTCCCCACTATTTATGTATTTAAGGATTTTATATAATATTTTGATTCAACATGTAATCATTATAAAATAGTAATCTATATATAGGTTTATTTTGTTCGTTTCATGTGATACTGAGGTTTGAGGTCAGGGGCTTTCTACCTCTGAGATATACCACCAGCCCTACTTTATGTTTTTATTTTGAAAGAGTTTTAATAATTTGCAGAAAGCCTCTCTAAATTTCTGAGGCTGGCTACAAATCTGCAATACTCCTCTCTTGTCATCCTAAGTACTAAGTATTAGAGGCAATTTGGGAAAAAACATTTTAATTTAATTTTTTATATTGAGGACTGAATCCAGGGGTATTTACCTCTGAGCGAAACTCTCAATCATCTATTTTGTTTTTAAGTTTGAAGCAGCATCTTGCTAACTTACTGAGACTGGACTTGAACAAGTGATCTTTCTTTTTCAGCCTCAGAAGTACTGGGATTATAGGTACATACTACCACACCCATTGCATTTAACTACTTAAATGATTTAAGAACACAGATTCAGAAACACACCGATTATAATTGTACTAGGATATAAAGAGACATAAATCATAACTTACTGACATGATTCAGTATTTGGTAATGAATATTGTTATCAAATTTTATAAAGCTACCAATTTAGCACTAATTTGGCCTACTATATTTGAAATTTTCCTATTTTAAAAGTGAGCAAACTATTCAAGGGAGGTTTGTGTGACTTACCTACAGTCATGTAGCTTGTAGGTGGTAAAGTTTATTCAGAAATCTCTATCTCCAAGTTTTTACACAAGATGTCTTTCCAGAAAACCTAATTACTTAGTATTTATTATACAAATCAGAAACACTAGGGTAGCCATTGTCTTTTTCTTACTGCTCTAGTGACATTCTAAGCCAGCTCCTGCATGAAAGATGGGGTTATCAAGTTCTAGATGTGGAGCAGCAATTAACTAAGTATAGTCTGGCAAAGAAAATTGACAAACAGCATTATAATAATTTTTTCTTTTCTCTTTTTTATAGGAGGTCAGTATTCTTACATAAGATATAACATTTTCATAAAAATACTATAATTACATGTCATATGAAGAGGCAGTAAAAATATAACCAAAGTGTTCCAGAAGTTTTTCAAAAAATATAGAAATAATAATAAGGGCATGTGAGACAGCTTATGAATTAAAAAAATATGTGAATTTTGTGCCATTTATCAGCATTTTGGATTTTGTGATTTGTTTTCCAATTCTGAATATTTAGTTTTAGACCTAATTTTGTATTTGTTCTCACATCTACTTTTTCTATTAAAGAGTATATTCACAACTCTATGCTTGATAAAGACCTTATATTATTCTTATTTTTAAAAATTTTCAAAGTAAATTTTAACCCATACATAATGTATGAGATTACTTGTGAAATATTTTGAAAAATTGACAAGAATGATAGGTGAAAGTAGATTCAGAAGTTTAAGACAGCTTTAAAAACACCCTCTTTGGATTGCAGCTCAGGAGGAATTACAGATGCTCTGTATAATAAGCATGCACTCACAGCAGCTTTCCTTGGAGTATAAGTGATGTACTTTTGTTAAATAAATCCACATAAGTGTGTTGTGTTCTAACGTTAGCTATGTAACCAAAGCACTTACTTTAAACCATGACTAAACATCTTTCCCTGCTCAATTCCTGCATATTTACCACTGGCCAATCTAGAAGCACTTTATGGGGGACTTTAAACCACTCATCCTAGACACATTAGTGAAGCGGTGTAGTGTCAAGATTCAGCCTGACTTGACTCTGGCTGTCTTCGATCATCAAAGTTACCCTGAGTAACCCTGGTCTGTTACCACTCATAGTTTTTCAGCATACGGTAAAGGAACAAACCCACCGAGTGGCCTGCAGAGCTTTATGACCAGCCCCTGGTACTCTGTTCCAAACGTGCCTGATGTCCTAGATGTTAACTTGTGATAAACCAGGTAAATTCCAGGTTGGATGAAGCCACCTTTGCCCTGAGCACTTTATAATCCCCCTTCCTCTCACCCAAATCATGGGGATCTCTCTGTCCTATGGTTAAATTAGACTTGGCTTTAGTCATTAAGTGCCCAATCTATTGTACCATTCCAGTGATCATCCTGACTGCTTTCATCCAAAACAACTGACCACACAACTTAAAGAACATTCATTTGCTCACAGTTTTTGGAGATTTCAGAGGTTCAGTCCATGTTAGGCTGAGTCTGCTAAGATCAGGCATGGTGGGTGGAGGAAGAGAGGGAGAGAACAAGACTCTGCTCTCATATCCTAGAGAGATCACCACAGAGCCTATGGATTTGTCTTTCCCTCTTCCCAAAAGGTGGTGGCATTGAATGCTAGTTTAATGAAGCTCAAGCATGATGTACTGAAGGTCACTGCTAAAATGTTTCCAAATCTCTGCACTCTTTATGAACTCACTTGAAATATCTATAGACTACTGATTTATGTATGACAACTAAATAGATTTGGATCATGTCACTAATGTCATATATTAAAAAAAAAAACCCTACAAATATTAGTAGATGAGTGAGTGGCACTATCTCAATACCTCAGATCATAGGCTGTTTGAAAAATAGCTTCAGCTAATCCAAATATGTGTGACTTGATAAATAACAGGCACTTAATAAGGGTTGAACAAATTATAAAACATGAATATTGAAAGTTATTGATTTAGACTTCTGTCTCTCTTTTGTCCTTAGTTGTTAAAATGATCAAAGTCATCCGAAGGTTTCTGAAGTGTCTTCTCTGAGTTCACTTCTTATTATTCACAACCATAAGACACATCTGAAAAATGATCCCATTCCTAGAATTCAGAAAAAGTATGATCTTCATGAATCATTGGAAATTTCCAGTGGCAGTAGAAATTCGGAACTGAAGGCACATAACTTAGAATAGCTGGCAGGGAAAGGTGACTGCTGTACTACTGTGCATCATCCTCCTGTTCCACAGTACAGAAGTCTAGGTAAGGTCCAGCACTGCAAACACCTTCTCCAGCAAGAGCAGTGAGACTAACCCTGAGCCCTGGCACTGGCTTAGGACTGCCAAGAGTGTGAGTCTCAGGGAGGTCCCAAGAGGCTCCCATTTCTCTGGTCACCATTAGTCAGCGGTAGCATTGCTGCCTCCTGGAAAAATGTAATCAGACAATTGAGCTTGTATATATTTTTTCTTCTTTTTTTATTTGTTAAGAAAAAAATGTATTTATCGCTTAAAAGGCCTTCAAAAAGTAGCTGATAGAAGACTGGCTCTCAAGCCATCTAACTGGGATTTCATTAAAGGGCTGTATCTTACTGAAAGTTTCCTTAGCATCCTTGACACTCAGCTTACACTGCTGCTACTAGTTCAGTGATAGTGAAAGACAGATATTAAGACTTACTTATGTAAAGTGCCCCATAGTCCCTCAATTGCTGGGGGGAAAGCAAGTTCAAGGTGGGATAGTAATTTCTGTTATCCAAAATCTTTGTTTATATGACAGTTATCTCCTTGAACTGTTGAACTATTCTGGTCCTCTGCTGTGCCTTGAACACAGCTTTCTATTTTTTCACTAATGATTTGCATGTTTCCATCCCCTATTTGTGAGTATAAGTGAGAATTTCTTTGCAGAAGAGACATGCTGTGTCATCACAAAGTCTCTGTAGCTAGATTTCTCTATGTAGTCATTTGAATCTTACATATAGTACAGTCAAGCACTTTGGCAAAGGTTCTTTTACATAATATGCCATCTCTACTTGTTTAAGGTTCAGAACAGAATTGATGTCCACTGAGTCATTTTGCCCAAATACTGGAGGACCCTGGGTCATCTTGCTATGCTGAGAATATTGACTCAGAACCACACCTCTGGACTTAAAAGTCATAGGAGCTGGTGACCCTGGTGAAAATGTCAGAGTATATTCATTGGCCCATTCCTGAAAAGAAACACCAAATAACTAAGGAAAAAAATCAGAATCCATTATTTCTGCACTCTGGAAATTGACTAAACGTGTACAAAACAAACATATACTAATTTAGAAAAAAAAGAAAGGTAGGAAACCATTATGACTTTTTTCCTCACTCTTAACCCTCCCTGGTGTGGTGGAAGTATAGAAGACATAGCCACTCAGATTTCTAGGGTGGGATCCTGGTCTCTCATGTAGAAAAAGAGGGACCAATTTTATTTTCAAAGAACCATGTTGGTTCTAATCTGTCTGTCCAAAGAATTAAGGACAGGTCCCTGGCTTTGTCTCACTAGTTAAAAATATATACCAAAGGGAAAATAGTAGATATTTTCTGAAAAATACAGTAAGGTGTATGATGCACACACAGATTTCTGTGATAAAAGGTTATAGTCGAGGCAAGAACTAGATTAGTGCATTCAGAAGAGCCTGTGTATAGTGAGGCATATAGAAAGTATTCCCAAATGCCCAGCAAAGGGTACCTATTTAGATAAGATCCAGAGAGAGCCTGAGGTTTCATATCTAGATATTTTTGAAGCTTAGTATGAGCAAAAGTGAAGACTAAAGATAAGAATTACATATAGCAGTGTAAGTGTTAATGGGGTTATTAAAATTATTCAAAACACAGCCAATTCCCAATGTCTGGAATTTCCCTCTCCTTTCTTCTCTCTCTCTCTCTCTCTCTCTCTCTCTCTCTCTCTCTCTGTCTCCCTCTCCCTCTCCCTCTTTCTCTCTCTCTCTCCCTCTCCCTCTAGCTCTCTCTCTTTCTCTCTCTCTCCTCTTGACATTGAAGGAAATGCCTATCAAAAAACTAACTGAACAAAAAGTTGAAGAAATAGAGACTTCCAAGATCACAGATGACAAAAAATACAGAATCTGTAAAAGTTTTAGAAGTCACTAAATAAACATTTACAGCAATCAAAAGTCAA